>WSYH01007321.1:0-31615 GCA_036426205.1 Ascaphus truei
TGACTCAGGTGTTATTATGGAAGTTCTATCGAAGGACGAGGTTAAATTCATTATTCCATCTCATCCCATTATTCCTATCTTCCACCATCTCCCAAAGATCCACAAGACATTGGTCGACCCTCCAGGTCGTCCCATTGTCTCTAGTATTGGATCTTTGGGAGATGGTCTGTCAAGATATGTTAATAGTTTTCTTCAGCCATTTGTTAGGAAATTGCCCCCATTTATACGGGACTCTGGTGATCTTCTTGATCAGATCAAAAATGTTAAATGGGGTAATGATTACCTGTGGGTAACACTTGATGTTACCTCTCTGTATTCTGTTATACAACATGACCATGGTTTGGCAGCAGTCCGCCAATTTATTGAGATACCAGAAATATCAATTTTTCAATCGGCACATTGTGTTTTATCCTTGAAAAAGAACGCTGTGACGTTCGAAACGCATTGGATGGAACCTTATTGAAACGCATATGCGTGGAATCACATTTATGCGCATGCGTGTATGTGAACAAAAGACACCACACATCCCCCCGAGCCATTCATGAAAATTCCCTAAGCCCTTACTTTGTTTACTAACTCCTGCACACACTTCGACAGTAGCAGTTCCCCACCCCCCCAACCGCCTTGCACGCAATGTCTTACTAACAAGACAACGGTAATGCAACCGCTAATCAACACCCCGTCCCTCTAATTCTTGTAGTCTTTTTGAGGGACTGACTGATTTTAGCCAACCATTACTGACTGTTTGTTTTTGAAACACTGTATTTTCTTATAAAAGGTGACACAATGAAACAATTTAAAAAAATTAACTTTTTTTATTTTTTGGGAGTTTTTGAACAGACGAACAATCAAGCTGCGAAGTCGATCCCACCTGTCTGTCCTTCCATGGACGAGCCCTTGTATTCCTCAAAATGCCATTTATTGAGTCTCTCACGATTCTCCTTAAATGATCGGTAATTTTGAAATACCGCTGCACTTCCTCCACAATTGTTCTCCGTAAATTTTCTAGCAGAGCCTTTTTTATTTGATTCCCTTCGTAGTTCACGTTGTGGGTCCACCCGCAGTACACCTCGTAACTGACGTGGTGTTTGAAGATGTACAGGGAATATCTCTGGGCTATACCAGCACTTGCAACCTTGTACTTCTCCCTGTGTGGCTGGGGCAGGTCGCGCAAGCTAATGTCGGGCACCCTTTCAATGCAAACGTGTGTGGGTGCGACTCTGGGAGCGGGTGTGTTTATGGGAGTGGGTGTGCTTATGGGAACGGGTATGCTTCTGGCAGCGGGCGAGGGTAGGGGGTCTGGGAGGATGCTTTCCTCCTGTCGAAGTTGCCTTATCGGTGTTGACATCTCCAGTCGTGGTCTTAATGGGGTTGTCATGTCATTCTCATCATACATGTACACATTTTCTTCAGATGGAGGGGGTGCACTTGGTGATGGAATCATGCCACCCTCCTGCTCCTGCATCTGACATACAGGGGCAGGAACTGCAAGTAAAGAATGTATCCCCGCTATGTCAGTCTCTATATTCTCCATACGCCCATCCACCTGCTCCATACGCCTATCCATCTTCTCCATCCGCCTATCCATATTTAACATGGTCTCTAAAAGAAGATCTATCTTTCGCACCATAGAGTTGTCAGACATCTCAACACAACGTAACCCATTCAGCATGTGGGTGAACGAGCTGGATATTGTTCAAGGAGTGCTGTGGACATCTGAGTAGATGGGTGCTGGAGCAGGTGACCTGGTGTTTCCCAGAAGAGCAGCGTTTTGGATGGGTGCAGGTGACCTGCGGGTTCCCGGGAGAGCAGCGTCGTGGATGGGTGCAGGTGATCTGGGGGTTCCCGGGAGAGCAGCATCATGGATGGGTGCAGGTGACCTGGGGGTTCCCGGGAGAGCAGAGTCATGGATGAGTGCAGGTGACCTGGGGGTTCCCAGGAGAGTAGCGTCCTGGATGGGTGGCTTCCGTTTGTTTTGCGTTCTTTTTACACCAGCAAATTTCTTTTTTACATAATAAGGCCCAGGCTTCTTAGCCATTGGGGTCGTCTGAAGGTTTCCTTTATTATCCTTGGCCTTTCGTAGAATCGGGGTTGATCCATGGATGCAGATGGAATAAAGCACAATGCAGTATCTGGACAAGAGCAAGTTCAGATACAGATCAGCGTGTGGTATGCTATGCAATTTGAGTGACCTTTTATACACAGTGTCCCTATTGTAATTGAGGTGCAGGTGTTAAAAGTGGGCATACTGGGTACTAAACCTGTCGAGTGAGGTTGACACACATTAAAGTATAAATACATCATCCATTTTGTTGATTCACTGCACACTGAATACACATCGACTACACATTCTTGTGATTGTATTTCTATTTAAACGCAGCGATGCCGATTAAAAAGATTTCTAAGGATCTCAGCATGAGAATACAAAATATGTACAAGAGTATTGTATTGTATTGTATTGTATGTCTTTATTTATATAGCGCCATTAATGTACATAGCGCTTCACAGCAGTAATACATGTGGTAATCCAATAAATAACAGATAATATAAATAACAGATCATGGGAATAAGTGCTTTAGACATTAAGGAAGAGGAGTCCCTGCTCCGAGGAGCTTACAGTCTAATTGGTAGGTAGGGAGAACGTACAGAGACAGTAGGAGGGAGTTCTGGTAAGTGCATCTGCAGGGGGCCAAGCTTTATGTGCCATGTGTTCAGAATAGCCACAGTCCTATTCATATGCTTCTTTAAGCAAGTGTGTCTTAAGGTGGGTCTTAAAGGTGGATAGAGAGGGTGCTAGTCGGGTACTGAGGGGAAGGGCATTCCAGAGGTGAGGGGCAGTCAATGAAAAAGGTTTAAGGCGGGAGAGGGCTTTAGATACAAAGGGGGTAGAAAGAAGACATCCTTTAGAAGAACGCAAGAGTCTGGATGGTGCATAACGAGAAATTAGGGCTGAGATGTAAGGAGGGGCAGAAGAGTGTAAAGCTTTAAAAGTGAGGAGAAGGATGGAGTGTGAGATGCGGGATTTGATCGGAAGCCAGGAGAGGGATTTCATGAGGGGAGATGCTGAGACAGATCTAGGAAAGAGTAGAGTGATTCTGGCAGCAGCATTTAGGATAGATTGTAGGGGAGACAGGTGAGAGGCAGGAAGGCCGGACAGCAGGAGGTTACAGTAATCAAGACGTGAGAGAATGAGGGCCTGAGTCAGAGTTTTAGCAGTCGAGCAACAGAGGAAAGGGCGTATCTTTGTTATATTGCGGAGGAAAAAGCGACAGGTTTTAGAAATGTTTTGAATGTGAGGGGCAAATGTGAGAGAGGAGTCGAGTGTGACCCCAAGGCAGCGTGCTTGGGCTACTGGGTGAATGATCGTAGTTCCAACAGTAATGTGGAAGGAGGTAGTAGGGCCAGGTTTGGGAGGAAGTATGAGGAGCTCTGTTTTAGCCATGTTGAGTTTAAGGCGGCGGAGGGCCATCCAGGATGAGAAGTGGAAGAAGGCCCTCACAGGAAACAATCACACAAAGCAAACAATATAAAACAGGACTGGCTTTACTGCATAGCAAAACATATATCACAACCTTCATGCGTCACAGCGGACGCTAACCACACTGCGACACGGCGGACGCTAACCATACTAGGCGTCACGGCGGACGTTAATCACACAAGGCGTCACGGCGGACGCTACCACCTCTGGCGTCACGGCGGTGATCCCACAGAGTGATCCCACCCCGTGTCCAGTAAACCCCACCCAAATGTCTCGCACCCCCAAAGTCAAATACCACTGTGCATATGTATGTGTGACTGCGCAGCCACTATGTCTGGTGATAGGCCTGGTTTGTGCACGTGAGTTGCAGGTTACCTGCCCGGGCTCCAGCCACGGGTACCGCGATATCACTGGAGATCCGCCCGATCCGATTTAACATGGTCTCTAAAAGAAGATCTATCTTTATCACAATAGAGTTGTCAGGGATATCGACACAACCCATTCAGCATGCAGGCAGACGAGCTGGATCTTGTGCAAGGAGTGCTGTAGATATCTGAGTGGCATTGATGAGTGCAGGAGCAAGTGACCTGGGGGTTCCCGGGAGAGCAGCGTCGTCGATGAGTGCAGGAGCAGGTGACCTGGGGGTTCCCGGGAGAGCAGCGTCTTGGATGGGTGCAGGAGAAGGTGACCTGGTGGTTCCCAGGAGAGCAGCCTCATGGATTGGTGCTGGTGGATTCCAAGCCTGTTACTTTCTTTGTACGCCAGTACATTTCTTCTTGATGTAATAAGGCCCAGGCTTCTTAGCCTTTGGAGTCGTCTGAACGTTTTCTTTATTATCCTTTCGCTTTGGCATTGGCTTGGAAAAAGCATCCATCTTTCACTTTTTTGTGACCTGCACGGCAGAAGAAAGCAAATTCTTGCGTCCGTAGAATTGAGGTTGGTCAATGGAAGCAGATGGCACAATGCAGAATCTGGACAAGGGCAAAGTCAGAAACAGATCACCGAGTTGTAGGCTATGCAAATTATGTCACCTTTTATACACTGTGCCCCTGTTTTTTTTTTTTCGTGTGCATGGCCACGACGTGCAGGTGTTAAAAGTGGGCGTACTGTAATGAGACTCATTAAAGTATAAATACACCATCCATTTTGTTGATTCACTGCACATTGAATACACATCGACTACATATCGAATATACATTCTTGTGCTTGTATTTCTTTCTAAACGCAGCGATGCCGGTTAAAAAGATTTCTAAGGATCTCAGCATGAGAATACAGGATTTGTACAAGAGAGGACAACAAATTCACAGATTCAACGCTGGTTAAGTACTTTGGGCCTTGTTGTACCAGCAGCCACCGTGAGCTATCATGCCCACGGTAAGGCCAAAAATGTCAAGCGGACACCAACAGTCACTACCGCGTAAATAAAGTATTTTCAATCAGTTTTCTTTACCGTACAGTACTGTAACAGCACTTTTACTGGTTAAATGGCTTATTGTTTTTAACAGAACCTTTTTCCTAGCAATTATTTGAGATACAATGTTTTTTATATTGCACCTCTTTCCTTAATTATCATAATTACCTTCTGACATTTGTAAATTCAATTAATTTAAAGACACCCAAAGTAAGTTGCACCTCTTTCCTTAATTATCACTCACTTTATTATTACTCATTATGACTCACTCACTCACAACCCCCAATGCAGTATACAGTATACTGTTTACTGTAAACAGTATACAGGGAAAAATAGTGGTAAAAGGCGCTAACTACTTGTAATGTGATATTATAACGTGCAGATATACACAAGTGCAAAAAATAAGTAATGTGCTCAATATATAAACCAAAATAAAGGCTAATAATTAGTAACCCTGCTCAAACACTCTGGTGGGACCTGTTTCACGGGTTACAGAACGTAAGATAAATCTCAGACAATCCAGGAGGAGCACATATGGGAAACATAGGAAGAAATAATGCAAAATTTAAGTGCAGATGTATTGGTAAAGAGCTATATGATGAGATGCAATCTTGGCTCTGATGGTATGCCTACTCACAAGATGTCAATGATATAAATGCGTTTTGCAGATAGGGCTGCTACCCAGTAGGTGTTACTGATGTGTGGAACCTCTAGGTTCGTCTCGTCAGCATGGTGATGGTATATATGAGAGGTGATGGTATATATGAGAGAGAAAGACAGCAATACATAGCGCGATCTGATGTATAAAATACTTTATAAAAAATGGGTATATAAAATGTGCACTTACAATGTGCTAAAATCAATCAAGCGTTTGACACAATAAATGTGTATAAACTGAGTTCACCGCAGCTCTCACCGCCTCCCCTTGGTACTCCGGAGCTCCTTCGCCTGCACTTTGAGATCCCAGCTTCTCTCTGAGCTTCCTTCTGTGCGTGTGACGTCACGGCTCTGAGGATAGAGAAACTACGGATCGCCCACTAGTCCAAAACACCACTCTACGCATTTCGCCCAGCCCTTGAGAACTGCATATGGCTTCGTCAGGAGTGTGTGGGTGTAAGAGTTAATGAATGCCTATTTATACCCTATTCTGATCAACAATGTTTAATCGGTTAAAACAATTACTCTAATTACCATAGCGCTATGTATTACAAAGGTATGCACAATCGGAGCATAATTACAAAATGACAACATGAAAATCTGTTTAACAAATTATAACATCTTATGAAACATCATTTATAGAGAATTTATTTAACTATAATTGTGTATTAATCACAAAAATATGGTAGGACGATATATATAATCAAATCTGGAAGAGAAAGTTTAATTGGAGGTCAGTTAAAGGAGGTATTGCTTTCATGATTACAATTGGCAGCTAACACTGTTATAGGTGTGAGTGCATAGTAAAGGGAGAGGATTTAGTTATTTTACATTCTTTTACATTAACTAGTGCACTAGGAGTCACAGAGAATTCTGCTTTTGAACGAGACTTAATGAGTGCACTAGTATATGTGAATAATATAATGACTGAAATAGTCTATATAGGCTATAAACTAATTTATAACCATAATTACTATTAATATGTGCTATTAATTAAATAAAATGACGTTTCATTTACACCACATCATATTTTCCACATTGTATGAACATACAGTAAATATTGCGACTCATACGTCTATTTAGTTGATTATATTATTTTGGATATAATATATAACAATATGTATAAAGATACAAAGAACACAGGTAACTATTTGATTAACTTACACATAATATCATAACAGTTTATATATTCAAATTATTTCATAAAAAAGAACTGAAACTATCTTGCAACAGAATGTAATACTTTGAAACAAGGGTTTCTACTTCTATCAGGTTTAGATAGCATAACACAGACATATGTGCCCTTATGTGTGAATCACACAAAGAGCATGTATAAATTTGTTGGCTTATGTTTACACAATGTTGACACATTTACAGTGTATTTTTTAAAACTCAAAAGGTTAATACTATAATCTAACAGAATCTAGATCTACTAAACAAGGATGACTACATATATCCGGTATTGATGGTATGACGCAGAAGGCTGAAACGACATGAACAGAGCAGGAAAAGCAAAAAAAGCATCATTAGATATATATTCACGATAGGAAGGGTGCAAGATCGATTTCAGCATTTAGACCTTTTGGCGTAAGAGTTTTTAAATGGTGGATCCAGAAAGTCTCCCTTTTGAGTAATTCTGATCCCCTATCACCTCCCCTCCAGTGCGGTAGTACATGTTCTATTGCTTTGAACTGCAAGCTTGTGGGTTCACCAGCATGGTATTCAGAAAAGTGTTTGGGTATATTGTGGTTCAAGAGCTTTCTATTTATTCCACTCAGATGTTCAATTATCCTTGTCCGCACACGCCTGGTAGTTTTTCCTACATATTGTAACCTGCAGGAACATTCCAGAAGATATACTACATGGTCCGTCCTGCAGGTCATGAAACTTTCTATGTTGAAACATTCGCCTATTACGTTTGAGGAAAAACGAGTGTGCTCAGATGATTTGTACCGACAAGCTGTGCATTTCTTGCAACCAAAGAATCCTTTCATGTTTAGCCAACTGTTATCCACACATTTTCTTTCTCTAAGGGCGCTTGGCGCCAATTTTTTCTTTAAGTTGTTTGCTTTTTTGAAAATGATGTTGGGTCTATTTGGTATAACCTGGCCTAGGATAGGGTTGTTTTTTAGAATATCCCAATGCCTTAGAATGATATTTCTGATGCTTGTTGCCTCCCTATTATACCCAGTGAGAAATGCAAATTCAAAATCTTTATTAGCTGTGTTCTTTCTTTTTTTCACTGTTAGTAAATCACCTGTGTTCATATTATCCACCTTTTCCCTTGCATTTTTAATCAATTCCTTTTTATAATTTTTCTCCAAAAATGTATTCTGAATTTTTTCTGATTGTGTATCACACTGTTCCACGTCTGTGCAGTTTCTTTTGATGCGGAAAAGTTGACTAACTGGCACATTATCCATCCACCTTGGTAGATGGCAGCTATCTCTCCTAATAAAATTGTTTTTATCTGTGTCCTTAAAATGAGTCTTGGTCTTCAACACATTGTTATCTATATAGATATTCAAATCCAAATAATTCACTGTAGAATGGCTCCATTCATTGGTAAATGTAAGATTATATGTGTTGGTGTTCATGTTCTCCAAAAATGTGACTAAGCTATCTTCCCCACCACTCCAAATAATAAACACATCATCGATGTAACGACGATAGAGGACCTTTACAGGAACAAATCCTCCCTAAGTCTCCTGGTCAGAAAGCGTATTGCACAGCAGATGCTAATGCCAATTATTGACTATGGAGACATAGTATATGGCTCGGCTCCTCAAACCCACCTTAGCAAACTTGACACCCTCTACAATTCAATTTGTCGTTTTGTTCTCCAATGCAACTACAACACACATCACTGCGAAATGCTCAAAGAACTAGATTGGTCATCACTAGAGTTTAGGCGCAAAGTTCACCTTTCCTGTCTCACCCTCAAATACTTTCTGGGCAAGCTACCCAGCTACCTGAACAAGCTCCTCACTTCTACCACATGCAGCACCTATCACCTGAGATCTGACTCCAAAAGACTATTCATGGTCCCAAGACTCAACAAAGTATCCGGACGTTCCTCCTTCTCCTTCCGTGCACCCCAAAACTGGAACAACCTACCAGAGACTCTCATATCCACCACCAGCTTAAGTTCTTTCAAATCTAAGGCTGTCTCACACTTTAATCTGGTCTGTAACTGTTTCATACGCTCATAATATATATTTTCTTTAACTGTGCACGCAATGTCTTGTATATAATGTATACCTTGTTCATTTATGTAACTGTATTTGTAACCATGTATTATTTTGTTTTACTCTGTGCCCAGGACATACTTGAAAATGAGAAGTAACTCTCAATGTATTACTTCCTGGTAAAATATTTTATAAATAAATAATAAATAAATAAATATACAGTGGTCGACAAATCACCCAAAAATCTACTCGCCAAACAAAAAAAATCTACTCGAAACCTAGCCCCGCCCTAGTCCTTCCGCCAGCCCCGTCCCCAGTCCCATCCCCAGCCCCGCCCCTAGTCCCGCTTTAATTTTTTTTTAAATAAATTGAATAAATTCCTAGTTAGAACAACATTCGTTTTTGACATAAGTTTATTTATTGTATTACATTGTACTACTATTAGTCCTTGTTACGTGTGTGTGTATGTGTGTGTAAATGTCGGATCTAGAAAAAAAAGCCAAATGTGAATGACTAGTTTCCTGCACCCCTTAACCAGTGTCTGGATACCCCCGCTTTACAATATTAAAAGCAGCAATCCCGCTTGGGATCTTACCTGATCCTCAGTCCCTCAATGTCCAGGTACCCTCATTCCCGCAATGTTATACATTGGAGGGGAGGTGTTCCCTACCTGCCTTTTGGGTTAGGGGGGATTCCGATGTCTCCCGTGTGAAGCTTGAGAGTCAGATCTGGAAGAAAGCAGTATAGGTTATTTCGGTGTAGGTATGGGCCAGTTAAGATATATAGCGTAAATAAGATATCCAGGTCCAGAGTGTAAGACAGAGAAAGAGTGGGTGAGAGACAGACAGAGAGAGTGTCGGTGAGAGACATTCAGAATGCGTGTGGGCGAGACAAACAGAGAGAGTGTGGGTGAGAGAAAAAGAGAGACCGAGCGACATAGAGAGAGAGACGCACACACAGAGAAATAGAGACGCACACAGAGAGAGAGCGGCACAGAGACATCGAAGAGAGAGAGAGACAGAGAGAGGGAGCGGCACAGAGAAAGCGAACACAGACACACAGAGAGAGAGAGAGACACACACACACAGAGAGAGCAACACACAGAGATAGAGAGGGTGAGAGACCAAAACATAGAGAGGGTGAGAGACAGAGAGAGAGAGAGAGAATGCGTGTGGGCGAGACAACACACACACACACACAACCAGCACACACCACACACACAAACAACCCACAAACCACACACACACAACAACACACACACACCAACACACACACACCACTAAAACACACCACACACACACCGACACACAGGACGAGCCACAAAAAACGCGACACACACAAACAGCACACACACCAAACACATACCAACACAACACACAAAGCAAACACACACCAACACGACACACACAAAACACACACATCACAACAACACACACCACACAGCGACACACCCACACACACACACACACACACACACACACACACACTCATACACACACAATATGACACACTCACACACACACTCACACACATGCACACTCACACACTCACTCTCACACACACACACTCTCTCACTCACTCTCACTCACTCACCCTCCTGGGCACTCGCTCTGCCTCTCCTGGGTCTCTCACTCCCGCGTCACTCCTCCGCTCCCAGAGTCTTCTCTGCTCAGGGCCTCTGACATCGCTCGTTGCCTCACAGAGGCCTCTCTGCTCCCCGGTGTCCGGGCCTCTCCTCTTGGGACTGATGGGTTTGCGGTCCCCGGACCCACGGCGGGAAGGCGGTACCGGCTGGGGCCCCGGGGGCAGCTCCATGTCCCGATGCCTCGCATGCTCCCGCTCACACTCTGAAACTGGCAGCTGGGACGTGCGCAGGCACGGAGAGATTGACCAATCACCACGTGAACCAGCTGTCAATCTGCGCAGAGCAGGCAGCCCACCAATGACAGCGCTAACCAGGGGAGACAGTGGAAAATCCGCACAGAGCAGGGGTGGGGACCAGGTGGAGGGAACCCACAAATCACAGCGTGGGGGACGGGCATGTGGATGCGATGCGAAGCAGCAATTGGCTTGGAGCCGGCAGGCAATCAGAGGACGGGTGAGTGTGCGCGTGCGCAGAGAGGAAGGCGGGGCCCGGAACTGGAAAAGGGAAGGAGCCGCCGGAAAACAAAGAAGAGAGCAGCAGCCAATCAGCGGTGAGCAGGAGCCACAACCAATCTCAAGGGAGGCGGGGCTTAGCGTGACATACATCAATAATCCGGCTTTTTTTTCTCCCTCAGCGTGCGGGGGAAATTCAGCGCGAGCGGGGGACTTCTCGTCGCCTCCGGCGAGTGGGCGACTGGGTTTGTTGAACACTGTAAATATATATATATATTATATATTACTAATATATACTGTATATAAATGACAAAGAATACAATTCAGGGAATGCTGATGCCCTACTGTAACAGATTGTTGTTTTTCCTTTATACTGTAGTGCGACAACTCTTCTGGTTGACCAATTAAGCGAAGAGAATGATGAGAGGTGTGCCACACGGGTCATGTACACTCTTGAGCAACAACACAATATCATCGCATCTCAGAGCAGCATCAAAGTGATGAGAAACAGATTGGGATGGAAATATGGACGTGTAAGGTTAGTATTGGAAAGTACAGTACTGTACTGTAGGTTAAAAGCGTGGTTTAACTGTACAGTACCTCTAAAATTATTCCTTGTCATTACAGAGAATATAAGGGACGCCAACAAGATCAAAAGAGTGATCCAGGCACGGGAATGGATCGAAAGTGGCAAAACGTTTCAGGATTGCATCTTTACTGAAACATACTGGGCACCTAACAAGCTCCTATTGAACCCCCAAAATTACCACAACATATATATAAGCATATGAGTGTCACAGAGGAGTGCTACTGAGCATGGCAATATATATTTAAAACCAGAGACAGAACATAAAACACAGACAAAGCTCAGTTTTAGCACATCCAGTGAGACTCATACACGGTACAGTGCCTAAATATATATGTATAAATATCTAATAAGTAAAATGGTCTTTTAGTTTGACATTTTTGGCCAAAATTGTTGTAAACCCCTGAGCCAAAGCCACAGCAGACCACATATCAGGGGTCCTTAACGCTAATATAAATTCTTAATAACCTGTGTAATAACAGGAAGAATGATTTATAGTAAATCTGTCAATATTAGTTGCAAAGTTCTAAGTCTGACTGAAGCTTTTATTAACCTGTACATTACCAGGAAAAGCACTCTGTATTAGAGATGCCACAGCCAAACTACAAGGGGTGGATGGAGGAGTCATTCTCGCCAATACAAATAAATACAAATGAATGGTTTGGGAGAGGCGTCGATAAGAAGTAGATTGAATGAGAAGTCATACACGCATGCGCAGAAATGTGATGACACGCTCGGGAAGATTAAAGCCAGAAAGCCAACCATTACAAATGAATGGTGCGGGAGAGTTGTCGATAAGAAGTAGAATTTTTTTGGCGTGGGTGGGGGGGGGGGGGGGGGGGGGGCGAGGGGGAGAGCGCTGTATGCTGGATTATTAGTTCAAAGAAATATTTTAAACAGGTTATCATATGTTTTGATCCCCACACCCCCAAATAAAAATCACAGTATGCCACCCACCTCATAAAGTAAGTGCATGACTAGGTAAGAATTAAAAAGCTACAGTAGTGATTGGTTGTCAGAATATCAATAATTGTTATGCAGGCCCATGTCGAGAAACAAACTTTTTTTTTCAGACTTGAAATTCAAATTGAATGAGAAGTCATACATGGATGCGCCTAAATGTGATGCTACGCATATGCGTTTCAACAAGGTTCCAATGAGACATACAGTACATGCATGCGCAGAAATGGGAGAACACGCAAATGCGTTTCTACAAAGTTCCAATGAGACATACATGCATGCGCATAAAATAAAAACAGTATGAAAAGAAGAGCAAGCCTAGCAAAAGTATTGATTAATAAATATTACATATAGAAATGTGATGACATGCATACAGTATACGTTTTGACAAGGGAAAAATATTTTATATTCGGAACAAGACGCGACGTTATATTTTTGTAATACTGTACTTCTTTTCCCATTAACTGCCTTAGGCATTAGACAGTGATGCATTTAAAGTGAGGTTTTTAAGTGATAAATACAGTTAGACTACAGTTAATATATATATATAGTTAATATACTCACTTTCTTCATGCAAGACCAATAACCAATAACCTCAGCTGATATGACATGGATCTAATTGCATTCTCTTCACAGGTATGTTCCTGATGTTGAAACCCTGTGTAAAAGACTGAATCTGGCCTTGTAGAATTGATATAAGTATGTTCCTGATGTTGAAACCCTGTGTAAAAGACTAAATCTGGCCTTGTAGAATTGATATAAGTATGTTCCTGATGTTGAAACCCTGTGTTAAAAGACTGAATCTGTGCCTTGTCGATTGATATAAGTATGTTCCTGATGTTGAAACCCTGTGTAAAAGACTGAACCTGGCCTTTATGAATTGATATAACAAGAGATAGGGGGTGGCAATGCTGCATCCAATTGACAAAAATATAAGTAAAATACTAATAATAATAATGGTGTATTTAGTAACCCTTTGGCCAAGGCGTCATAAGCCTGCATACCATCGTCAGGTATAAACCAAAATAATGCAGGTCCTACACTACACTGTGAAACTTCCTTACCTCTGTGAGAGGGGAAACCATAATGGGTCTTGTTCCTGCAGCAAGTGAAATGACCCTTAAGGTTAAACGGGTGAAGGAGGAGGAGTGAGCTCTGGGGGAGGTGCCACAGCTCACAGGGACATAGGTTAACACAGATACCCAGCAAGCTCAAACTCCCACACCACAAAAAGTGAATATATATTATGTCAACCAGAGAGCTACTGAGCGTGGCAATTGTATATAACAAGAGACAGGGGGTGCCCAATGCTGCATCCAATTGACAAAACATATAAAGTAAAATACTTTGGAGGCTGTGGCACCTCCCCCCAGAGCTCACTCCTCCTCCTTCACCCTTTTAACTTGGAAGGTCATTTCACTTGCTGCAGGAACAAGACCCATTATGGTTTCCCCTCTCACAGAGGTAAAAGGAAGTGTTCACAGTGTAGTGTAGGACCTGCATTATTTTGGTTATACCTTGACGTTGGTATGCAGGCTTATGATGCCTTTGGCCAAAGGAAAAACTAAATAACCAATTATTATTATTGATGTATTTTACTTTATATGTTTTGTCAATTGGATGCAGCATTGGGCACCCCCTGTCTCTTGTTATATACAATTGCCACGCTCAGTAGCTCTCTGGTTGACATAAATATATATTCACTTTGTGGTGGGTGTGGGAGTTTGAGCTTGCTGGGTATCTGTGTTAACCTAGAATTGATATAAGTATGTTCCTGATGTTGAAACCCTGTGTAAAAGACTGAATCTGGCCTTGTAGAATTGATATAAGTATGTTCCTGATGTTGAAACCCTGTGTAAAAGACTGAATCTGGCCTTGTAGAATTGATATAAGTTAGTATGTTTGAATTTTAAAAGTTTTTTTTTTTTCCTCTTAACTCTGTGCTGTTAATTGACCAAATGGAACAAGCTGACTGATTGGGGAGGGGGAGGGCCATATGACTGTTTTAGCTGTATATAACAAACACCTTTCCTGCATCTTTGCAGGAACTGCATTAGGCATTAGACAGTGAGGCATTTAAAGTGAAGTTTTTAAGTGATAAATACAGTTAGACTACAGTTTGACTAGAGGTGACTGGGGACTGCTTCTTTCTGCAAACTCTTTACCTCAAGACAACAAACGGTAAGCTATTCAGATCACACTATGATCCCATGCTTGCTAACCTGCCTATTTCAACCCCCTACCCCTTTACAACTTATTTACTGCAGTCTCTCCCAAAACTGACTGCACAATACACTGAAACCCTGAACTGACTCTAGCATTGCAATACAGCTAAACATTTGACAAGGAACAGGCACACACCTGCTGTTTAGTCTGCTCACACTCACTCTGCACACAACAGCTCCTTGCAGCACTGCCTACCTCTGGCATCATGAACCTGCTATGTATTTTTACTTTTTTCTTTCTCCTGGCCTCATGGAGATGTTACTCCCTCTATCCACTACAAACTCCTCCATCCTGGCCCACACCCAACATCACCATACAACCTGGACTACTCAAAAGCCTTGCACTATCTACTGAATGTTGGTGGAGAACTCTAAAAACCAGCACACCAACCACTGCTCACTCTAATGGAAAACACCACAAAATTACAACTTGCAAACAACTACCCAAATTTCTACTCATACCATTACTCTCTTTAGCAGGTGATATTGAAACTAACCCAGGTCCTCCCATTTCAGCTCTGTCCCATGCCCCTGAGAATTCCACCTTTAAATTCCAAAAAGGGCTATCTGTTGCCCATGTAAACATCCGGAGCCTGCTGCCCAAACTGGATGAACTAAGGGCATGGTGCCTTATGCATAAACCCAAAGCCATCGTTCTTACAGAAACATGGCTATCCCCTAAATCCCCTGATGCAAATATCACCATTCAGGGATACTCCATTTTTAGGAGAGATAGGTCAAAGAGAGGAGGAGGGGTGTTATTTTATATTGTAGACACCTTACAATTTACACTGTTAAATTGCCAACCAAGTCCACCCTCTTTTGAAACTCTAGTTGGCAAAATCTGCCTCCCCTTTTCTAAGCCCATCTTGCTTGCTGGCATCTACCGCCCCCCTAAAGCCCCTCTACAATCCTTGACTGATATCACCCAATTTCTTGGCTCCATTTCCTCTCTGAATGAGAAGAGTGAGCTGCTAGTTCTAGGGGATTTCAACTTCAATTGGCTTGACTCTAAAAACCACAAAATCCAGATACAACTCAAGTCACTTAACCTATCACAACTCATTTCCCAACCCACACGGATAAACCTGAAATCGCATAACCATTCCTTGCTAGACTGGATTCTCTCCTCAAACCCCAGCAGAATCCAATCCTCTGGCATCCTTCCTGACATTTTCAGTGACCATGCAATAGTGTACTGTGTAAGGAAAATTAAACCGCCCCAATCAAGCCCTAAAGTTCTCCTCACTAGAACATTTAAAAACTTTAACCCACAACAGTTTCTGGATGACCTTACCAACTGCCCATGGCACAGAATCGATTTAATTCCCGACCCCGATTCTGCGCTCGACTATTTCCAATCCGAGTTCTTAAAACTCTGCGATACCCATGCTCCACTACGCAAAATAAGGGTACGGGGGGCCCACCTTCCATGGGTTACACCTGACCTTATAGCACTCTACCAGTTCAGGGATGCCTTGTCGAAAAGCTACAAAGTAACTGGCACTACCAAGGATCTCAATCACTACAGATGCATGCGGAACATGTGCACAAGGCAAACAAGGCATGCAAAAGCACAATATTACTCTGACAATCTCCACCAAAATACATCAAACCCAGCTAACTTCTGGAAGGTTATCAACAATATATTCCAGCCTCCTAACCATCAACAACCAAGAAATATCACTAAGGGGGATATTACTCTGACAAACCCCACTGACATTGCAAATGCATTCAATGATTACTTTGTGGGGTGTACCACTAACTTATTAGCGAAACGCAGCACAAACCCCAAACATGAATCTCATCCTGGGAGTATCCCTACAGTCCCACCCCCTCCCAACACTGCCCACAATTTTCAATTTAGCCCAGTATCTGAAGAGGAGATTACACAAGCGCTCTTCAAACTAAAACTAAGCAGCCAATGTGGACCCGACTTACTACAATCTAGGTTCCTACGACTTGGTGCCCCAGCCATTGCCAAACCAATTGCGTCCATAGTCAACTCTATCCTGTCTGCAGGCCATATCCCTAAGACCTGAAAAACTGCCAGAGTTGTCCCAATCTTCAAAAGTGGGGACAAAAAACACTGTCTCAAATTACAGGCCAATCTCACTTCTCCCAATTCTATCCAAAGTAATGGAAAAATGTGTCCACTCCCAATTAAGCGATTTCTACACCAAGACAAATTTCCCTAGCCAATTCCAGTCTGGGTTTCGTCCCAAACACTCCATCGTAACTACCCTGCTAAAAGTTTGCAATGAAATCCAGTGTGGAATGGAACGGGGACAACTCACTGGTGCAGTATTCCTAGATTTTGCAAAGGCTTTTGACACAGTTGATCATGTTATCCTGCTTAACAAACTCCAGAGCTCTGGAATAGGGAAACATGCTTTAAAATGGTTTCAGTCCTACCTATCAGGAAGATCCCAACATGTGTCCATCTCAGGCTCTAACTCCAACTCCCTGGATATCACCTGTGGTGTCCCGCAAGGCTCTGTTCTGGGGCCCCTACTCTTCTCAGTGTTCATTAATGATCTTCCCACAGCTTGTAAGGAAGCCTCGATACACATGTATGCAGATGACACAATCCTATAGGCACACAGCCATAGCCTCTCTGACCTTCAACACATACTTCAGTCTGACTTTTTGAGACTCGAAAACTGGATTTCCCAAAACAAACTGTTTTTAAACACTGACAAGACTGTAACAATGGTATTTGGGACCAAGATTAAATTTGTAAAGCTTCCAGTGACTGAGCTCCTGATTAGAACTAACACCACCCTAACACCTGTCACTAGTTTTAAATACCTGGGCTTATGGTTTGACTCCCACTTAACATTCGGGATGCACATTGATACCCTGACAACCAAGACCTATGCCAAACTAGGGGTACTTTACAGGAACAAATCCTCCCTAAGTCTCCTGGTCAGAAAGCGTATTGCACAGCAGATGCTAATGCCAATTATTGACTATGGAGACATAGTATATGGCTCGGCTCCTCAAACCCACCTTAGCAAACTTGACACCCTCTACAATTCAATTTGTCGTTTTGTTCTCCAATGCAACTACTTTCTGGGCAAGCTACCCAGCTACCTGAACAAGCTCCTCACCCCTACCACATGCAGCACCTATCACCTGAGATCAGACTCCAAAAGACTATTCATGGTCCCAAGGCTCAACAAAGTATCCGGACGTTCCTCCTTCTCCTTCCGTGCACCCCAAAACTGGAACAACCTACCAGAGACTCTCATATCCACCACCAGCTTAAGTTCTTTCAAATCTAAGGCTGTCTCACACTTTAATCTGGTCTGTAACTGTTTCATACGCTCATAATATATATTTTCTTTAACTGTGCACACAATGTCTTGTATATAATATATACCTTGTTCATTTATGTAACTGTACTTGTAACCATGTATTATTTGTTTTACTCTGTGCCCAGGACATACTTGAAAACGAGAGGTAACTCTCAATGTATTACTTCCTGGTAAAATATTTTATAAATAAATAAATAAATAAATTTAGTATCCTATATTCAGTACAGTATGTGTCCTCATTTTTTTATATGTATGGCTAAGGAGCCTCATACTACTGTATACAGTATGAACGCGGAACGTTAATTAATCTCTACTTCAAATATAAATCTTCAGATTTACTATTACTGTGCGCGCACACAGACTTGCAGAAATGTACGGCTGTAGGTTGAATTGCTATTAGACTTTTAAGACAACAGCACGCGATCGCCCACTTGAGTTTCTAGTCGGTATTGCAGACAACGCTAAAATGCAATTTTTAGCATACGATAGAAAACCGATGGAAAAAATAGTAAATTTTTAAACGGTTGGAAAACAGAGCGCGGCTGGCCGCGGTTTTCAGAGCGGCTCGGCGTACGCTGCTTTAAAATAAAGGCTGGCGCAGCTGTATACTAAACGCAGCTTGATTTATTAGGCAATATTGAAGCCAAAGGAGCAGATAAATATACGCACAAGCAAATAATGTTGGTAATATGGAGCCTCCCCTTCTGTGGCATTGATCGCGTCAACACTGCGCCTAGAAAGGTAGACTGGGACAAACTATTATTGCAAAGGGAGAGTTGTTGGATTTATGATCTCCACACCCTAACCCTCAATGGCCTGAATGAAGTTTTTTATTTACATCTTTTTTGTAGCTTTCAAGTACCACTCCTCTAGAGAGGTACTTACATTGCCACCCTGGCATGTTTAACATACTGGTCTATTATTATTTTTATTATTAATATCTTTACTATTATCAATTACCATCATCACTCCTGTATTTTTGACTTACCGCCTTTTTGGTGCACTATGATGCCCTATATTTCAGAGTTATTTTTAACTGAACATTTCTGTACCTGGTGATTTTATCTAGCTGTTTTTACTTGCTCTATACTGTACATGTATTAATCTGACTGACATGTTCTCAGCATTGTTCTTAGTATGTTTAAGCTCCACCCCTGTCTTCTCTTTCCTCCCAGCGGAGGCATATAAATAGTAGCCTCTGCATGGTGGGAGGATCTTACCCTCTTTTAAAGAAGCTGAAGCGAAAAGTGCGTCAGAGAGAAGCACCATGATGTCACGCACCGCGACAGTCTGTGGCGTGAGACGGACCAGATCGGAACTCTGACGGAGCTGTGCGAGCAGCATGCATGCAACCTTGTCAGATCTCTTTCCCACAGGGATAGTACAGCTAAGTGCTTAGGGTCTTCTATCTCTTTTTCTATCCTCTCCCCACCCTTTTCCCCACTGTGTGACGAAGGGTTATGTTATTGAGGAACAGGGTAAGTGGGACTTTACGATCCTTTATTAGGCACAACACACACTTGTGGATTACCTCCGCAGGGTCAGTATATATTGTTTTGCAGGGACCTGAATTTCTCTTTCCTCTCCCTGTGTGTAGGTAGTGCTTTTTAAGGCCAGTTTATGTGGGGTATCTTCTTGATATACCCGCTTTCACTAATGCTTATACACATTTGTACCACGAATTATCTGAGCAGAGGGACTAGCCTGCTGAGCACTGCAATGTAGCAATATTACACGGTCATTGCCTAGGGGTTTTATTATGGAGCCGTAGGAGCTAGCATTGACCACACATTGCTTAGTGTGTGCTCACAGTTGATTTTCCACGATCTCCAGTGGCGTGTTTAACCATTGGTAACACTCATTAATTTTTACTGATTGGATTATAGGGTTACTTGTATCGTGGAAAGCTATGTAGCATTGTTACACAACCTACTGACTTTAAGAATCTTTTACTCTGGAGTCTTAGGATTTAGTGTTGGCTCCATATTACCAACATTATGTGCTTGTGTGTATATTTATCTGTTCCTTTGGCTTCAATATTGCCTTATTGATCAAGCTGTGTTCATTATATACTATTTTGATGGTTGCTTCTCGCTATTGTGGGTCACTGTACCCTTAGCCAGTTTATTTGGCTTGCGTAACATTTATTAGAGGCATTCATCAGCATTGATTTACCATCTCCATTTTGCTGGCTGATTTTTGCTTCTACAGTATACAAGCATATTCGTGCTGATTTACCAGTTACAATTTACTGGTTATAATTTGCCTTTACAAGGATACAAGCACACAGTGCTAATAGTTAATATAATTTTATTGCATTCACATTATATTTCATAATCTGGTTCTGATTTATTTTTAATGTATATCAATGAATAGATATTTTAAACTTCCTCAATATGCAATACATACAGGACCAGCACCATTGCTTCATACTGCTTAACATTAATTGTGTAAGGCCACCTCCCCATTTACAGACACTGCGTGCACATATAGGGACTTATCCGTTTGGTAGTTTCTATGCTTCATCGGTTTTGCCTTTTTTGTTGTTCATATTAAAAGAGGCACAGAGTACAGACCTAAATAAAATCAAGATATACTGTATATAGCATATAAACAGTAAATACATCATAACATCATGGTGCATGGCACACTAAGTGATTGGGGAACTATGCTCGCCCTATGGGATGCTGTCACCACAGAAACAAAAAATGACACTATACCATGGTAACCAGGATCTGCGTGGATTGGAACCCCATTAACCACTCTGAACACAGTCACCATGGACACCAAGTGCCTCCAACAACATCATCTGAAAGCATATATATATATATTGTGACAAACAGCTTACTCCGGGGCTCCGCCGTTTGTCTGGGACTGATAGAACACGGTCTTTTAGGGTAGGTTTATTTATTCCCAGGCACTGAGACTGCCACAGTGCATACAACAGAAACACATCAACAGACCTCGAGGGATGAGCGACCATGGATATTAGGGAGTGCATCCTTGACAACCCGTCAGCATTGCCATGTTTGTGCCCTGACCTGTGTTCCACAGAAAATTTAAAGGGTTGTAGGCTTAGGAACAACCTGGTCACTCTAGCATTCTTTTCTCTGTTTTGACACATCCAGGTAAGGGGTGCATGATCTGTGACCAACCGGAATTTTCTCCCCAACAGGTAGTATTTCAGCATCTCTACAGCCCACTTTATTGCGAGACACTCTTTCTCGACTATGGAGTAATTTTTCTCCTGGGGGCCAAAAGAAAGAACAGCCTTCTCAACACCCAGACGGCCTCTTTCAGTATAGGGCTGTGCTTTTGGCTTACATTGGAGCTCCCGCCACATTCCAAAGAATGATGGATAAAAATTGAAAACCACATGCTCGGTATGCTGCCGCCTACTGGATTGATGTGGTAATCCATAGTGAAGATTGGCAATCCACCTTCCAAAGGTCCAAGCTGGTGCTCGACGCAGTTCGGTCTGCTGGACTAACTGCTAACCCAGCTAAATGCACTATTGGTCTGGAGGAGGTCAAGTATCGGGGTATTATATTGGCAGAGGTTTACTCAAACCCCAAACAATAAGTAGGGCGATACAAAATTGGCCAAGGCCAGTTACAAATAAAAAAGTAAGGACCTTATTGGGGTTAATTGGGTACTATACAGGAAGGTTTATCCCAATTTGCTAACTAAGGCAACCCCACTAACCGACCTCACAAAAGCAAGAGGACCGCTAAATGGTAAAGTGGTCCCCCGAAACCGAACAGGCCTTTAGGAAGCCTGAAAAGAAACTCTCTGTGCCCAACCAGTGTTGGGTCACACCTGACTTCTCCAAGAGTTCGTAGTCCAACCGACGCATCTGAGGTAGGGTGGGGGCGGGTACTCTCCCAGGAGTTCTCAAGGTGAGAAGCACCCCATCCTTTATTTAGTAGGAAACTAACCCATGAGAAAAAATTACTCCATAGTCGAGGAAAGAGTGTCTCGCAATAAATGGGCTGTCGAGACGCTCAAATACTACCTGTTGGGGAGAAAATTCCGGTTGGTCAAAGATTATGCACCCCTTACCTGGATGTGTCAAAACAGAGAAAAGAATGCTAGAGTGACCAGGTTGGTTCTACAGCCTACAACCCTTTAATTTCTGGGAACACAGGTCAGGGCACAAAACATGGCACTGCTGACGGGTTGTCAAGGATGCAATCCCTAATATCCATGGTCGCTCATCCCTCGAAGTCTGAGCTGGGGGGGAGGATATGTGACAGAAACCAGGGGATGGTATAAATTCCAAATATAGGGCTCCAGGATAACTGAACAGTTTCTATCCTGTTTGGCTGGGAGTGCAGCTTATAATACATGCACACAATCCCCACAGTTTGGCAAGCGCTGGAACTGAGGGATGGAGAGATCCAGACCAGAGGTTTGTTGCTTTGTCTGATTTCTGTCACCTGTCATGCTAATTAGAAAATCAGGTATGTAAGACTGATTTCCTGTTTCTCTCCCCTCCTCCCCAAGAGCCTGGAGACAGGAAGGCTGCTGGAAGAGAGAGAGGGGAAAAGCTCTCCCCAAACAGGTTAAATGTTCTGTTCCTTTTTGTCTAAAACTGAAAAGACCTTGTTTTGTTGTTGGAAGTGGAAAAGCCACTTCAACCCTGAGTTAGGAAAATCTAAGTTAAGTTATCGCTCTAGGTGAGCAGCTTTGTTTTGATGTGTTCTGTTGTATGCACGGTGGCAGTCTGCAGTGCCTGGGAATAATAAACCTACCCCTAAAAGACCGTGTTCTATCAGTCCCAGACAAACGGCGGAGCCCAGGAGTAAAGCTGTTTGTCACAATATATATATATATGCTTTCAGATGATGTTGTTGGAGGCACTTGGTGTCCATGGTGACTGTGTTCAGAGTGGTTAATGGGGTTCCAATCACGCAGATTGGTTACCATGTTTGGTAGTAGTGTCATTTTTTGTTTCTTGTGGTGACAGCATCCCATAGGGCGAGCATAGTCCCCAATCACTTAGTGTGCCATGCACCATGATGTTATGATGTATTTACTGTTTATTGCTATATACAGTATATCTTGATTTTATTTAGGTCTGTACTCTGTGCCTCTTTAATGATGAACAACAAAAAAGGCAAAAACCGATGAAGCATAGAAACTACCAAACGGATAAGTCCCTATATGTGCAACGCAGTGTCTGTAAATGGGAGGTGGCCTTACAACAATAAGTATTAAGCAGTATGAAGCAATGGTGCGGTCCTGTATGTATTGCTATTGGAGGAAGTTTAAAATATCATTCATTGATATACATTAAAATAAATCAGAACCAGATTATGAAATATAATGTGAATGCAATAAAATTATATTAAACTATAGCACTGTGTGCTTGTACCTGTAAAGGCAAATTATAAACCAGTAAAATGTAAATGGTAAATCAGCACGAAATAGCTTGTATACTGTAGAAGCAAAACATCAGCAGCAAAAATGGAGATGGTAAATCAATGCTGATGAAGCTCTAATAAATGTACGCAAGCCAAATAAACTGGCTAAGGTACAGTGACCCACAATAGGAGAAGCAACCATCAAAATAGTATATAATGAAACAGCTTGATCAATAAGGCAATATTGAAAGCCAAGGAACGATAAATATACACACAAGCCACATAATGTTGGTAATATGGAGCAAACACTAATCCTAGAGCTCCAGAGTAAAAGATTCTTAAAGTCAGTAGTGTTGTAACAATGCTACATAGCTTTCCACGATACAAGTAACCCTATAATCCAATCAGTAAACAATTATGAGTGTTACCAGGTTAAACACGCCACTGGAGATCGGAAAATAACTGTGAGCACACCACTAAGCAATGTGTGGTCAATGCTAGCTACTACGGCTCCATAATAAAAACCCCTAGGCAATGACCGTGTAATATTGCTACATTGCAGTGCTCAGCAGGCTAGTCCCTCTGCTCAGATAATTCGTGGTACAAATGTGTATAAGCATTAGTGAAAGCGGGTATACAAGAAGATACCCCACTAAACTGGCCAAAAGCACTACCTACACACAGGGAGAGGAAAAGAGAAATTCAGGTCCCTGCAAAACAAATAATACTGACCTGCGGAGGTAATCCACAAGGTGTGTTGTGCCTAATAAAGGATCGTATAAAGTCCCACTTACCCTGTTCCTCAATAACATAACCCTCGTACACACGGGGGAAAAGGGTGGAGGAGAGTAGAAAAAGAGATAGAAGACCCTAACACTTAGCTGTACATCACTGTGGAAAGAGATCTGACAAGGTTGCATGCATGCTGCTCGCACAGCTCCGTCAGAGTTCCGATATGGTCGTCTCACGCCACAGACTGTCGCGGTGCGTGCATCATGGTGGTCCTCTGACGCCACTTTTCGCTTCAGCTTCTTTAAAAGAGGGTAAGATCTCCCACCATGCAGAGGCTACTATTATATGCCTCCGCTGGGGGAAAGAGAAGACAGGGGTGGAGCTTAAACATACTAAGAACAATGTGAGAAACATGTCAGTCAGATTAATAACTGGACAGTATAGAGCAAGTAAAAACAGCTAGATAAATCACCAGGTACAGAAATGTTCAGTTAAAAATAACTCTGAAAATATAGGGCATCATAGTGCACCAAAAAAGGCGGTAAGTCAAAATACAGGAGTAGAGTGATGATGGTAATTGATAATAGTAAAGATATTTATATAATAAAAATAATAATAGACCAGTATGTTAAACATGCCAGGGTGGCAATGTAAGTACCTCTCTAGAGGAGTGGTACTTGAAAGCTACAAAAAATGTGTAAATAAAAAACTTCATTCAGGCCATTGAGGGTTAGGGTGTGGAGATCATAAATCCAACACTCCCCTTTGCAATAATAGTTTGTCCAGCTACCTTTCTAGGCGCAGTGTTGACGCGATCAATGCCACAGAAGGGGAGGCTCCATATTACCAACATTATTTGCTTGTGCGTATATTTATCTGCTCTTTGGCTCAATATTGCTCAATAAATCAAGCTGCGTTTAGTATCAGCTGCGCCAGCCTTTATTTTAAAGCAGGTACGCCGAGCCGCTCTGAAAACCGCGGCCCAGCCGCGTGTTTTCCAACCGTTTAAAAATTTACTATTTTTTCCATGTTTTCTATCGTATGCTAAAAATTGCATTTTAGCGTTGTCTGCAATACGACTAGAAAATCAAGTGGGCGATCGCGTGCGTTGTCTTAAAGTCTAATAGCAATCAACATACAGCGTAATTTCTGCAAGTCTGTGTGCGCGCACAGTATAGTAAATCTGAAGATTTAGTAGTTGAAGTAGAGATTAAAACGTTTCCGCGTTCATACTGTATACAGTAGTATGAGGCTCCTTAGCCATACATATAAAAAAATGAGGACACATACTGTACTGAATATAGGATACTAAATATTTATTTATTTATTTATAAAATATTTTACCAGGAAGTATAATTGAGAGTTACATCTCGTTTTCAAGTAGTCCGGGCACAGAGTAGTAAAACAAATATAACATGGTTACAAGTACAGTTACATAAATGAACAAGGTATATATTATATACAAGACATTGTGTGCACAGTTAAGAAAATATATATTATGGCGTATGGAAACAGTTACAGACCAGATTAAAGTGTGAGACAGCCTTAGATTTGAAAGAACTTAATGTGGTGGATATGAGAGTCTCTGGTAGTTGTTCCAGTTTTGGGGTGCACGGAAGGAGAAGAGGAAAGCGTCCGATACTTTGTGAGCCTTGGGACCATGAATAGTTTTTGGAGTCTGATTCAGGTGATAGGTGCTGATGTGTAGGGGTGAGGAGCTTGTTCAGGTAGTGGGTAGCTTGCCGAAGTAGTTGCATGGAGAACAAAACGCAAATTGAATTGTAGAGGGTGTCAAGTTTGCTAAGGTGGGTTTTGGGAGCGAGCCATAGTACTATGTCTCCATAGTCCATAATTGGCAATTAGCATCTGGTTGCAATACGCTTTCTGACCAGGAGACTTAGGGAGGATTTGTTCTGTAAAGTACCCTAGTTTGGCATAGGTCTGGTTGTCAGGGTATCAATGTGACTCCCGAATGTTAGTGGGAGTCAAACCAATAAGCCAGGTATTTAAAACTAGGTGACAGTGTTAGGGTGTGTTAGTTCTAATCAGGAGCTCAGTCACTGGAAGCTTTACAAATTTAATCTTGGTCCAAATACCATTGTTACAGTCTTGTCAGTGTTAAAAAAGTTTGTTTGGGAAATCCAGTTTTCGAGTCTCAAAAAGTCAGACTGAAGTATGTGTTGAAGGTCAGAGAGGCTATGGCTGTGTGCTATAGGATTGTGTCATCTGCATACATGGTATCGAGGCTTCCTTACAAGCTGTGGGAAGATCATTAATGAACACTGGAAGAGTAGGGGGCCCAGAACAGAGCCTTGCGGGACACACCAGGATGATCCAGGGAGTTGAGTTAGAGCCTGAGATGGACACATGTGGGATCTTCCTGATAGTAGGACTGAAACCATTTTAAAGCATGTTTCCCTATTCCAGAGCTCTGAGTTGTTAAGCAGGATAACCTGATACAACTGTGTCAAAAAGCCTTTGCAAAATCTAGGAATACTGCACCAGTGAGTTGTCCCCGTTCCATTCCACATGGATTTCATTGCAAACTAGCAGGGTAGTTACGATGGAGTGTTTGGACGAAACCCCGACTGGAATTGGCTAGGGAAATTGTTTGGGTAGAAATCGCTAATTGGAGTGGGACACATTTTTCCATTACTTTGGATAGAATTGGGAGAAGTGAGATGGCCTGTAATTTGAGACAGTGTTTTTGCCCACTTTTGAGATTGGGACAACTCTGGCAGTTTATGGTCTTAGGTATATGCCTGCAGACAGGATAGAGTTGACATATGGACGCAATTGGTTTGGCAATGGCTGGGGCACCAAGTCGTAGGAACCTAGATTGTAGTAAGTAGGGTCCAATTGGCTGCTTAGTTTTAGTTTGAAGAGCGCTTGTGTAATCTCCTCTTCAGATACTGGGCTAAATTGAAAATGGGGCAGTGTTGGGAGGGGTGGGACTGTAGGGATAACTCCCAGGATGAGATTCATGTTTGGGGGTTTGTGCTGCGTTTCGCTAATAGTTAGTGGTACACCCCCACAAAGTAATATTGAATGCATTTGCAATGTCAGTGGGGTTGTCAGAGTAATATCCCCCTTAGTGATATTTCTTCGGTTGTTGATGGTTAGGAGGCTGGAATATATTGTTGATAACCTTCCAGAAGTTAGCTGGGTTTGATGTATTTTGGTGGAGATGTCAGAGTAATATTGTGCTTTTGCATGCCTTGTTGCCTTGTGCACAATGTTCCGCATGCATCTGTAGTGATGAGATCCTTGGTAGTGCCAGTCAGTTACTTGTAGCTTTTCGACAAGGCATCCTGAACTGGTTAGAGTGCTATAAGGTCAGGTGTAACCCATGGAAGGTGGGCCCCCGTACCCTTATTTTGCGTAGTGGAGCATGGGTTACGCAGAGTTTTAAGAAATCGGATTGGAAAATCGCGAGCGCAGAATCGGGGTCGGGAATTAATCGATTCTGTGCCATGGGCAGTGGTAGGTCACCAGAAAAAGTTGTGGTTAAAGTTTTAAAGTTCTAGTGAGGAGAACTTTAGGGCTTGATTGGGGCGGTTTAATTTTCCTTACACGTACACTATTGCATGGTCACTGAAAATGTCAGGAAGGATGCCAGAGGATTGATTCTGCCTGGGGTTTGAGGAGAGAATCCAGTCTAGCAAGGAATGGTTTAGCGATTAGTTTATCCGTGTGGTTGGGAAATGAGTTGTGATAGGTTAAGTGCTTGAGTTGTATATGGATTTTGTGGTTTTTAGAGTCAAGCCAATGAAGTTGAAATCCCCTAGAACTAGCAGCTAACTTTTTTCTGTGAGGGGGACCTGCCAGTACCCTTTTGTTAGGTCTAGGGTTGTGAGATATCGGCTTTGCCCAGTCTCTCTACAAGTTCATCTACCCTGGGCATAGGATAAGTATCAAATTTTGACACCGCGTTTAGTTTCCGGTAGTCATTACAAAACCTTGTTGTACCATCTGGCTTTGGGACTAAGACTATAGGGCTGTTCCACCCACTTTGGGATTCCTCAATTACGCCTAGTTTTAGCATTTATTTAACCTCTAAACTTATAGCCTCTCTTTTGGCCTCTGGGATTCGGTACAGTTTAAGGTTAACTCGGACCCCCGGTTCAGAGACTAGGTCATGTTCAATTACGCTAGTTCTACCTGGCTGTGTAGAGAAGACTTCTTTGTTTCTTCTCACTAAATTCTGAACCTCTCGTTTCTGATGAACGGACAGGGTTTCAGCTATGCTAACCTCTGGGTCAGTTTCTCGATTCTCTGACTGACCTTGGGGTACTAGGGTTAACAAGACCTCTCTATCTTTCCAGGGCTTAAGTAGGTTTATATGGTAAATTTGCTCAGGTTTCCTCCTACCTGGCTGTCTCACCTTATAATTTACTTCTCCCACTCTTTCCAAGACCTCATATGGCCCATGCCACTTAGCAAGGAATTTACTCTCTACTGTGGGAACCAGAACTAGCACCCTATCGCCTGGAAAAAAAATTCTGACCCTAGCACCCTTATTATACGTATTCCTCTTGTGCTTCTTGAGCTTTTTCCATGTGTTTCCTCACTATACTGTAGGTAGGACTGCAGCTATGCGGTCCTGCATCTGGGCAACATGCTCTATTACACTTCTGTAAGGGGTAACCTCGTGTTCCCAAGTCTCTTTGGCTATATCCAGTAAGCCCCTTGGGTGTCAGCCATACAATAGTTCAAACGGGGAGAAGCCTGTGGATGATTGGGGAACTTCCCTAATGGCAAATAACAGGTATGGTAACAAACAATCCCAGTTTTTCCCATCCTTATCGACCGCCCGGCGTAACATGCTCTTTAAGGTTTTATTGAACCGTTCCACCAAACCATCTGTTTGTGGATGATAGACTGAGGTTCTGAGATGCTTGCTTTTTAGGAGTTTGCATAACTTTTTTGTTACTTGGGACATAAATGGTGTTCCTTGGTCAGATAAGATCTCTTTAGGAATTCCGACCCGGGAAAACAGAACTATTAACTGTTTTGCTATGTTTTTAGCAGAGGTGCTACGTAGGGGAACTGCCTCCGGATATCGGGTGGCATAATCTAATATTACCAATATATGCTGATGTCCCCTTGCGGACTTTATTAGGGGTCCTACTAGATCCATAGCAATCCGGTCAAATGGCACCTCTATTATGGGAAGGGGTACCAATGGGCTACGGTACGCTTTGAACGGGGCAGTGATCTGACATTCTGGGCATGAGGAGCAATAATTTGTAATTTCTGCCAGAACCCCAGGCCAATAGAAGCTTCGGAGAACCTTTTCTTTTGTCTTTTCCACCCCTAGGTGTCCCCCCAATGGGGACTATGTGCGAGATGTAATACTACATTATGGAATGTTCGTGGTACCAACAATTGTTTAGTTATAATTGATTTCCTTTTATCAACCCGATATACAAGGTCATTCTCTACCTCGAAGTAGGGGTAGGCAAGTGACCTATCTGGTTGGCCCGGAGTACTATTCTGGTCCCGTGTATTCCCCCTTGCTTCCGCTAATGTGGGGTCTTCCCACTGGGCCTTCTTGAAACCCCCAGGACTGACCTCTAGGTCAGCGAAGGTCTTATCCTGTTCTGGGGTGGTAAGCGCCTGTTCAACATCTTGATTTGGGGTATTCCCTACCAAGGTGGCCATGGGAAAGGGGATTTTACAGCACTCTTTCCCCTTTTATTTGGGCCCTCGTCAACCTCCATTTCTGAAAAAGGGAAACAATTTGTTTCTTCAATTACTTCTTTATGGCCTGCTATTGAACTCTGGGCGCTATTCTGAGAGGAGGACCACATTTTTAGAAAATGGGGAAAGTCGGTCCCTATTAACACATCATGTGCCAGTTTGGGTACAATACCCACTTTGAAATCTAAAGAACCAAACTCTATTTAAAAAAAACATCAACAGTGGAATATTCATGATTATCCCCATGTATACAACAAATTGCCACTCTTTGTGAACTGTTTACCTGTTTTTTCTTAATAGGCAACAGGTATTCTGACACTAGTGTTACCATGCTCCCAGAGTCAAGGAGTGCCCGAACCCTCTTACCATTAACCTTTACAAATGCCCACAGATGGTTATTCAAGGGTCCTCTGGGCTAGGGCCCATACATTGGGACCACAGCGAATAAGGTTCAACGCTGTTGCATTGCATGGGTTCAGCATTTAGTGGGCAGACTTTCGCGGTGTGGCCCCTCTCATAACAATTTACACATTTAGGTACATAGTCTGTGTCCTACTTAGAGCCTTTTTTTCGGCTCCCCATGTTGGCTGTTGCCCTTAGTGTGCGAGCCACTGTTGCTGGTGCTGTGTGAAGGCGGTCATCGCTCTTCAGCCCCCCTTAACCCTGGTACCCTTTTACCATCTCTGGAAGAGTCGTGGAACCTTGGGTAGTGGGGTTGCTCCACGACTATGGGTTGCGGGTGCTCTTCTGCTGCATTGTACCTTTCTACGAGAGCCACAAGCTCGTCTGCATTGTGGGGGTCACTCTGACTGACCCAACGGCGTAGGGCAGAGGGAAGTTTCCTCAAAAACTGGTCCATGACCAACTGTTTCACGATGTGGCTTGCTGAGTTGATCTCGGGTTGTAGCCACTTCCAAGCGAGGTGGATGAGGTCATACATCTGGCTTCGGGTGGCTTTATCCGACGTGAAGCACCATGCATGGAATCTTTGGGCATGAACAGCCGTGGTTACGCCGAGGCAGGCGAGGATCTCGAACTTCAATTTTGCATAGACGTTAGCTTCGGCTGGCTCTAGATCAAAGTAAGCCTTCTGGGATTCGCCGCTTAGGAAGGGTGCGATTAGACTGGCCCCCTCAGCTTCTGGCCATCCCTCTCTCTGTGCCGTGCGTTCAAACATGAGAAAATAGGTTTCCACATCATCCGAGGGCCCCATCTTCTGGAGGTAGTGGCTTGCCCTGGTCATTTTCGGGACTGGGGCTGCCTCTGCCAGTGGAAGGTTCCTGATAGTCCCCCTCAGGATCTCGAGTTCCTGCTGTAAGCCCTGGGCAAACCGTTGTTGCTGCTCTCTCAGCAAGCGGTTTATCTCTTGCTGGTTTGCATTCGCGATTTGCAGAGCTGCAGTCGCCTCTTGCTGGGCTATTAACAACTGGTGCTGGGTTGCATTCGCCTCTTGCAGGGCTGCATTCGTCTGTTGCTGGTTTGCATTCGCCTCTTGCAGGGCTGCATTCGTCTGTTGCTGGTTTGCATTAGTCTTTTGCTGGTTTGCATTAGTCTTTTGCTGGGCTATGAACAGCTGTTGCTGGGTTTCATTCGCGTCTTTCTTGACAGCGACATTGCGTACCAGCACACTCACCACGTCTTCCATCTTGTTTGGAGAGAAACCCCCCCCCCCCCCCATTTGGTTTTTTAAAGTTCTTTAACCACGCAGACCTTTTAGTGTTCTGCCTGCATTCTCCACCATATGTGACAAACAGCTTACTCCGGGGCTCCGCCGTTTGTCCGGGACTGATAGAACACGGTCTTTTAGGGTAGGTTAAATGATGAGGCGTCACGTACTGTTCCTTTAAACAGGCTATGCCTGGTTTATTCAGTCCCAGGCACTGAGACTGCCA
>WSYH01000095.1:10629-28094 GCA_036426205.1 Ascaphus truei
TACCTGAAAATAAAATTAAAATAAAAAAGAGAAACAACAATTATTAGGATGAACGTTTTTTAACAGTTTGTTTTTGTATTTTTTATCTTAGTTCATTGGTTACATAGTAATTAACAACAATTGTTTGCACACGTCTTGAGCTAATTGCAGCCAATCAAATGAGGAGACAGTGTATATAACTATAGCCTAGATGTATGAACACAACTACTGAGGAAATAGGAGGTTCCGGTGAAACACATAGAGTGGCACTATCCTAGTTGAACGGAGGACGTAGCACGCAGTGCTACCTACCCAATCACCCCCCGCCCCCGATCCAGCCGGGAGATTCAGACAGGAAGTGCGGGACATGAGACTGAGTAGAGCAGAGGGAGGCAGAAAGAACACAAAGAGACCCCAATTGGCTGTGCACCAGATATTATCCAAATGCTAATTTGTCTTTGAGACCATGTGAGTGCATTTCAATCACTTTTATTAGATAATTATTTTTTTTATACAAGTACACACTATGTTAGGTCCTTTACTTTAACAGCAGAAGTGACCAGACGGGCTCAAAAGAATACCTGAGACAGACTATTTAATCATATCACCACTGTTGTGAAAACGTTTACAAAGAATGAGTAATTTGTGAGTACACCACATCTCATAGGATACAGAGACTGAAAGATCACACTACTGTTTATACATATTGCACTATATTTTGTATATTTCTATTTCATATACATCTGTGCTCCCCAAACACTTGGACCACTGGTGATACGTGATTGAGAAAAAACAATCAAGAAAGGGTTTGCAGGTATATCCCCATATCTAGATTAAAATATTACTAACGGTGTGATTTATGTTGTATCTAAACTGATGCTCACTATATTATATATGTACAAATGCTGTTCCCCTCCCCTCTTTCCAAACCCCCCCCCCCCAAATGTGATATTTCCAGACTATATGTACCAATGTTCTCTCCCCCCCTCCATTTCTTTTATGTACCCCTACCCTTACTCTTGAAAAACAATCAATAAAAGCTTAAGTAATAAAAAAATAAAAAGAAAGGGTTTGAGCTGCAATCAATTTTTTTTGTTTTATCACAGATTTTGTGTAATGAACAACACTATTTTGCGTGTACTGATTGATCTGTGTGGTTGATTGAAGTGCTTGTTTGTTAAAGTGTGTGCAGTTAGAACCAGAAGCAGTTTGAACAAGGAAGCAGTTAAACAAGGTATAGTTTATTGAAGTACAGTTTACTGTTAGTACTTCTAAACTTCATAGTTGCTAGAATGAGCAGGATTGAAAATGCCACTCAATGCACATCTTGCCACATGTATGTGCACTTGGAGCAGCTGTTCCAAGGAGCATACTGCTGTGAGAAGTGTGAGCAGGTGGTCTCTTTAGAATCAGAGATTGCTGATCTGAAGAGGCAACTTGCAATATTGAGGGACATTGGCAATCTTGAAAGGGAATTAGAGCTCACTGAGCAGGCCCTTGCTTCGACTAGTGGTGCAGATGGTGGCGCTTTTAGTGAGGAGCAGGTAGGTAGCTTAGTTGCTGTTAGTGAGGAGCAGGTAGGTAGCTGGGTGACAGTTAGAAGGGGAAGCAGGGGCAATAGGGAGAGGCAGGTCGTTTCTGAGCTGACACATCCCAATAGATTTGCCATGTTGAGTGAAGATATTGGGAATGTTGGGGCAGAAATGGCAAGGCTGGGGGAGACTAATTCCTCTAGCAGCCAGGGGAATAGTTCCTCCAGCACAGTGGGGACTCAGGATGCTCAGATGCAAAGAAAGATTGTGGTGGTAGGGGACTCCATTATTAGAAAGGTAGATAGGGCAATCTGTTGCCAGGACCGCATGAACCGAACAGTTTGTTGTCTCCCGGGTGCTCGGGTTCGGCACATTGCGGATCGGGTAGACAGATTGTTTGGGGGGGGGGGGCTGGAATTGACCCGGCGGTCTTGGTACATGTTGGCACCAATGACAAAGTTAGAGAAAGATAGAGGGTCCTAAAAAATGATTACAGGGATCTAGGCCAAAAGCTTAAGGCAAGGACCTCCAAGGTAGTATTTTCTGAAATACTACCAGTGCCATGTGCTACCGCAGGGAGACAGTCAGAGATCAGGGAGGTTAATGCATGGCTAAGAAAGTGGTGTAGGAAGGAGGGGTTTGGGTTTTGAGAGCACTGGGACTCCTTTTCTGGGAGGTGCCATCTATATTCTAGGGACAGATCGCACCTCAATGAACAGGGATCGTCTGTGCTAGGGGGGAGAATGCTAAAAAGGTTGGAGGAGATTTTAAATTAGGATGGAGGGGGGAGGGGAATGAAACAGATAATGAACTAAAAGGAATAGATGAGGATACAAGGTGGTATGGAGGTAGAATGGGGGCAAGTGCAAGTTTGACAAGCAGTGAGATACCCATAGTACAGTAAATACAGATAATACTAGAAAACTTCTAAAGACTAAACCAAGTGGGAGCAGAAAGGAAGGAGCAGATAAGATAATAGTACAGGCTAAAAAAAAACTTAAATGCATGCTTGCTCATGCAAGATGCCTGGCAGATAAAATGGGGGAGCTTGAATTAATAGCTACAAGGGAGCAGTATGATATCATAGGCATTACTGAAACATGGTGGGATGAAACTCATTTTAGGATCCAGGGCAGGAAGGGAGCAGTATCCTCAGGAACACCCAGAAAAAAATACAAAAATAATCATAGTGTGGTATGAAAAATACATATATGTCAAACTCTGAGACTTGGCTCTTATGGTGACCTACTTACAAAATGTAAGATTCAAAATAGCAGGTTTGTATTAGTGATGGATCTTTGGACACCTCAGCTTTGGACCACGGCATACAGCAGCATACATCAATAGGGTTGGTGTCAGGCAGGATGGTGTATTTACTCTGGCAGCAGCTCCCAATCAGTCATATGCAATCATACAGAGATAATGGAAACAATAGTGCTTTACCAGATAACACAAAGTTTTATCATAGAGACTTGCAGGACATGTACTCACAATATATTCAATGAGCACATTCACATCAAGGTATCTTTAGGCAGTTGGATATCGGCTCGGCAGATGGAAAACAAATCCCTCACTCCACTCCGCTCACTTGTCCTCCACGAGGGTGCCCCCTCGTCCGGTGCCGGATGGTTGGCGTCTGTCGTCACTTCCTGGCCTGGCGGTGACGACTTCCGGTAGGCGCGAGTAGAACGGGGAGTAGGAGGGACGCCGGTCCGCAGCTCTGCCTCCGTGGAAACAGCAGTACAACAGCTCCCCAACGGTGAATACAGCTGGGCTCTGCTAAACTGGAACTGGAACTTCTTTGGCTCAACGCGTTTCACTGCATACCGCAGCTTCCTCAGGAGCAATGATTAAGTCCCCTACTGGGTGTTATTTAAATAGCCTTCTCAATTAAGGTATTGGTGATGTAATCAAGCATAATTCCACACAGGATAGTTAACATAATTACACACAGAGTCTCCCAAAATGGGTACATGATCTCTGTGGCCAAAAAAACGACGCAATAAAATACTTTATTAATTATAAAAAAACTTGAAACTGAGTACCTACATAGTTTAAAAATGATTGAATACTAAAATTAATTGGGGGTTGTTAGATCGAGATGCTTAATGGAGGGTAGAGAGAGAGAGAGAAACATATGTTAGTTAATCATAAATATCAAATATGGCTAACATTAATAAAAACATATTAAAAGTGAAAAACTAAAATGCAAATAATAAGACTGACATGACTTAAAAAAGGGGGGTGACACAGGAAAGTGCAATTACAGTGACTAGAGGAAGGGTGCAATTTCAAAATCAACATTAAGACCATGTGGTGTCAAAGTGTTAAGTTTATGCACCCAGTACATTTCTCTTTTACTTAAATCTAAATTTATGTCCCGTCCTCTCCAATGTTGTGTCACATGTTCTATCGCGGTGAATTTTAACCCTTTCGTATTGGAGTTATGAAAAAAGGAAAAATGTTTAGAAACATTATGTGACTGCACATTGCGCCTTATATTACTTAGGTGCTCCAAAACTCATGACTGGACAGTTAATTTAGAGGGTTATTCTCTTTTTCGGAAAGGATCGAACAAATAGAAGGGGAGGTGGAGTATGTCTATATGTTAGACCAGATCTAAAACCTAATATAAGGGATGATGTCTATGAAGGGCATGATGAAAATGTAGAGACATTGTGGATAGAAATTAGCAGTGGAGGTAAAAGTATAAAGAAAATGTTTGTGGGAATATGCTATAAACCACCAAATATCTGTGATATTGAGGAAGCTAAAATATATTTGCAAATGGAGAAGGCATCAAAACTGGGTCATGCTTGCATTATGGGGGATTTTAATTATCCAGACATAGACTGGGGCATTGAGATTAGCGTTACAACAAAAGGAAACAGGTTTTTGGGGGTGCTTAAAGACAATTATATGACCCAAATTATTGAGGAACCAACCAGGAGAGGGGCAGTTCTGGAGTTGGCCATATCAAACAATGTAGAAGTAATAACTAATATTCAAGTCCTGGAATATTTGGGTAACAGTGATCATAACATGGTCTCATTTGAAATAAATTATCAAAAAACAGATTACTTGGGTTCAACAAAGACTTTAAACTTTAGAAAGGCAGATTTTAATAAACTGAGGTCTAATCTAGTAGTAATACAATGGGATGATGTTTTTGCAGGGAAAATGTAGAATATAAATGGGCAGTCTTTAAAACATTGTTAGAAAAGCACACATCAGTGTATACCCTTGGGTAACAAGTGTAAAAGAAATAAGTCAAAACCAATGTGGCTAAATAAACAGGTAGGGGAGGAAATGGACAAGAAGAGGAAGGCGTTTAGATTCTTTAAGTCAGAAGGGATAGAGACATCGTATCAGAATTATAAGGAATGTAACAAAAATTGCAAAAGGGCAATTAAATTAGCAAAAATGGATAATGAAAAAAGGATTGCAATAGAAAGTAAGGTCAACCCTAAAAAGTTCTTTAAGTACATTAATAAAAAAAAATGAGAAAAGAAAATATAGGACCCTTTCAGTGTGAGATGGGTAGGCAGATTATTGGAGATAAGGAAAAAGCAGAGGTATTAAACAAATTCTTTGCCTCTGTGTTTACCAGGGAAGAATCAAGTTCAATAGTAGCGCCACAGAAGGAAGCCACAACCTCCATATTAATGACCAATTGGTTAACTGAGGAAGAAGTTCATAAGCGTCTTGAAAAAATTAAAGTTAATAAGGCACCTGGCCCCGATGGCATACATCCAAGAGTTCTCAAGGAGTTAAGCTCAGTAATAGCAAAACCATTCTATTTAATATTCAAGGACTCCATTTCCACAGGCTCAGTCCTCAGTTTATAAAATCTGCCTTTCTAAGTTTAAAGTCTTTGTTGAACCCAAGTAATCTGTTTTTTTGATAATTATTTTTCATAGACCATGTTTGTAGATCAACTGTTACCCAAATATTCCAGGACTTGAATATTAGTTATTACTTACTCTAATTGTTTGATATGGCCAACTCCGACCTGCCGCAACTGCCCCTCTCCTTCTGTGTCTGTGTTCCTCAATAATTTGTTCATCTATATGTCTTTAAGCACCCCAAAAACTGTTTCCTTTGTTGTAACGGCTAAATTCCATGGCCCCAGTTCATGTCTGGATAATTAAATCCCCCCATACAAGCATGTTGACCCAGTTTTGAATGCCTTCCTCCATTTTGCAATATATTTTTTAGCTGTCCTCAATATCACAGCTATTTACGCGGGCTGACTTGAAGGGCTCGTGGCAGTCAGTCGAGATGTGTTGCGACGCCTAGCCTGGTCATCGCAATAGCTCCTTCTCTTCGGACCCGAGTCTCGCACCCTTTGAATCCCACTCTTAGGGGACATAGTAATCCAATTTATTGTATCCAGTATGTCTCTTTGAAGATAATTTTGTTTTTAACTCATCCCCACCTCTTCTATTTACACGGAATAAGACTGAATACCCTTAAAGTAAGTTCCCAGACTTACGGATCTTTATTCGAGGTTGTGTAATGAAAAAGTGCCCTAGACACACTTGTGTTCTTTCCAAAAACCATTTTTAATATTCTGACAACGTTCTGGCTACGAAACCTTAAGCTGCGTTTGGTACCTGCCTCATATTGATACCACCCACGCACATATCCATAGGTAAGACATCTATGGGTAGATGTCCATAAAGAAAGTCAATCATATATTAAACAACTTCAGTTTGTGCTTTTTGACATCAAAGGTTTGTTTCAGTCAGGTGTTTGTACATTGCAAATACTCGCACTTACCCACAAATATAGTTGCCCTTGGGGTTTAGGCCACTAGCCAGTTCTTACTGAGATGCAGTGTTTGGTACTTAAAAAAACACATCACTAGGTGCTAGTATGTTTTTAATATTCTTGCTCTCCTATATAAACCGGTTTGTTGGTTATTTACTTTTGGTGTTTTAAATGAGAATCCCAAAAATAGGATCATTGCACAATATGCCCAGTGTTTTTATGAATTTGTTGTTTTTTTAAAATTTTTTCAATTCACACTATGTACCGAGAGTTGAATAATCTGTAATGAAGCCCTGTAACCTTCAAAATAAAGAGTACCAACTTTTCATTGGTTGTCCTTCTATTTCTGTCTGATCTATTTGAATATAGCAATCGATCGCTGCAGATCCATTATTTTGCGTACCCTTATCGATCTCTCTTTCTAAAAGTTCCTGAGAGCTATATCCACCTTTCTTGAATCTCAAGAACCCGTTTGTTGATTTCGCTCTGCTCTGAATACTCTAAACTAACTGCATTACGTCTGAGTCTAACAAATGACCCTCCCTGGTATACAACTAGGGTATGTGTTGTTTATTTTATTCAGAATTTTTTTTAAGAATTTAGCAATGTTCCGTTTTTTATTTTATTTGTATTTTCAATTGTTAATAAAGTTGTTGTTTTACGTTGAGTAATGTTTCAGCACTCTTCCCATATCACATAGACCATCCCCCCTACCCCAGGATGATTGGTCTAAAGCATTAATGTGCTGCCAATGAGATAATTTCTGTGAGGTTATATAAGACGGGGTATGCCTAATATATTCCCTGTAGAAGTAGTGTAAATCTATGAAACGCGTTGGTTGATGTTTGTATGCCTATTGCCTTATAATTGTAGCATTTATTTGCTTTGCCCTGCCCATTCCCCTTGCTGGTGTATAGGGGTGTTTGAGAATGCCTTCTATCTCGCCCCCATCCGATTCCATCACCGCTGCAGGACTGTGTACGTCATCACCAGCCGTTTCCGTGACGGAGCCTGCATTGTGGCACCGCAGATGTCGTCCCTCAAGCTGGTGGTTTACCTCCGGTGCAGGAATATTGCCTGATGAAGCTCTACACGACTTCTCTAGACACATTTGAACGTTTTGGCGGGTCCCTACTGAGCTGCCCATTACCCGCAGCCGGGAGCCATGGCCTGTTTGAAGGAAACCCCTTTGGAGTTGCAAACTGCCGCCGCATGAGGAGTCCCAACAAGAAGTCCTGCTACAGAGCAATCACAGCTGTTCCCCCGCTGGAGAAGTCAAAGCACCAGACATTCATGCCAACAGCTGCCGAAGTGGTACCCAGTTGATACACACAAATGACATCTTATCCATTATATGATCGTAGCAGCAATAATTAACCTTTTCACTGATCCTGCCCCATTACCTATAGGAATGCCCTTCCCCTCAGTACGCCACCTCTAGCACCCTCTCTAATCCACCTTAAGAGACCCACCTTAAACAGAACTTGCTTAAGAAGCTATGATAGACACTTAGGATATTCTGAATAACCAGGATACCTAAAGATTGGCCCCCTGCAGACGCACTTACCAGAACTCCCTCCTACTTCGTCTCTGTACGTTCTACCCTACCTTACCAACTTAGACCGTGTACTCCTCGGGCAGGGACTCCTCTCAGAAATGTTACTTTTATGTCTAAAGCACTTATTCCAATGATCTGCTATTTATATTGATCTGTTATTTATTTGGATTCTACCCCGATGATCACTCTATGATTGAGCGCTACTGTTTACACAATGGCCGCGCTATGTAATAAGAGACATAAACAATACACAATACAAACAATTACACACTGACACCCTTATGTTTACAATATATGTCTGTATTTATACTTTCGTCTATCACACCCAAACTCCCGATTGCTCGATCCTATGGCGTGGTGCGCTGTTTTTTTTTTGTTTACCATTTCTCTTGTGGGAGAGTATGAGCCTGGTGAGCCAACAGTAGCGATCACACAAGATATCCCAGCCGGTTGTAGCAAATCCTTTAGCAGTCATTCAATATTCTCACTGGACTCATGAAACAGGGTGCCGAGCTGATACGATCTGACCTGTGTTGCCTTATTTAGAGGAGGAGGCACGGGAGCGCCACCATCCTTTGGTCGGATGGCAAATTATACTTCCTTAGCACACACCTATAGGTCTTTTTTCCCCGTTGTCTCCTCAAAACAGCATTTTCTTTGCCTTCAATGGGATTGTAAGTCTCTTCTGTAGTCCTTTAGTGGGACAGGGAATAGGGGCGTATTAAACAAGTACAACATTCCTGTCTGGTGAGATTCACTGTCCACCAGCATTAATGTCATAAACTACCGATCCTCAAGGTCTTATGGGTGGAACATCTATAAGGTCTGCCTTAACGGGTCTGATTAGAATCAGGAACTTTGCTCTATATACAGTATGGACAACTTGTTCATTGTTGATATATTTCCTAAATATTTCAGGGTTCATCTTACACATTTAAAATCAAAATTGATTACTTGTTAATTTGGAAGCCGTGACCGATTTGGGTAAATTAATATACTGCGCATATGAGTTTATCTGCCAGTTTATTATTGAACACCCGATGTTCCCCCTAAAACCCTCGACTGTCGTCCTGGAAACAGTTTGTACCTGTTCTGAATACCAACATAAACCATCGATTTTTTTCTTTTTTCCCATCTTGAAGATACAAAGTATAGGTCACTCTTGCATTAAGACAGATATAATGTACACACTGAGGGGTGATGGGTCTTGCCAATATACACAAATATCAGATACCTCTGCTATGCACGCATAGGTGTAAGAAAGCCATAGTTACAGGAACCTGCATCTACTGTAAATACCATAGAACTTCTTTATTGGCAATCAACATATTGAATTACACAGCTGTCTCTAATAAACAGTGAAAGGAAAAGGGAAAAAGGGGTGGCACGTTTGATAACGTCAAAATTGATCATCAAGCGAAGCATGGCTATTTTGTATTGTTTGTCTTTGGGGATCCTGAATCCTCTAAATTTTGGGGGGGCTTTTTGTCATAATGTGGCAACTACGGTACAAGGGAAAGAGGCCACAACCAGCAGACGGGGAGAGCCGGGAACCCCCTGTCAAGATATACCTCCCTTAAATCGGGAAAGCGTCCATGGCCATCCTGAGCATTAGGACCCTGGCTGAGGGGCGTTCGTGTGTAAGAGCCATAATGGAATTGAGAAATTTGACCCCTAAACCCAATTGGTTATTTAAAGTACCCCTCGTATATTCCAAATCTAGATGACTTGGACCCTTTTTCCGCATCAAAAGATAAGAGCATTGGTCGGATATTGTTTTTTTTTCTTTGGCATGGGCCTATTATTTGTAATGAATCAATCGTTTCTACCTTGTGTATCTATCTGCTGCCTACCTGTTTTGGGAACAATCCAACTTGGTCAGGATGGACCAGGTGGGCAAATCCTTCATTAAGCTGGTTTGACCTAGATTGTTTGAAAAATCTTCAGGTCTACATTGATCAGATGAATAAGCCTATAGCTCTTTCAGACACACTGCCGGGGTCTTCCCTGCTTAGGGATAAGGCACCCCTTAGAGCTTGAACACCATGTTATTGGGAGAACTCCTCTCTTTAACCGATACATTAAAGTACATAAATGGGTAATCTTGTGATGAAGGCGGTTGTGCCAAAAGGAATTTAGAGATTGCAGCAGTCTATTATTTGACATATCACGAGCCATTTTCATGTGCTCTGCTGTATTCCACGCACTCTGCTGTATTCCACGTCGATAGTACACCGAATCACAGGTCCAGCTTACATCCATGAACACAGGCATCACTGTGTTTACCGATCGGTTGTATCGTGTTTTCATTGTAATGGTTTCGGATTTCTTTGGTTGCATTTGCGTTCCGCCAAGGACAGACGATAATACTGTACAGATCTTATGTACTGTACTGTGCATACTGGCTCAATTTGCAGGTGTTAAAAAAACAGATTTAAAAAACCAGATCTACCCAGGTCTTTTTGCATGTGTTCGCAATCGGACCTTCTCCTAAAAACGACCGTGAGACCTTATCAAATTAAGGGTTTTCATAATAAAAACGTATAAAATCAATGCTTCGGCGTGCTTTTTTCTTTTTTCCTTGTTCTACATTCACGATCCAACACAATTTGCTGACTGGACCCTGGACAACCATCTTGTACCAGCAGTACCTATAAAAAAGCCCTGACTGTGAAGTTATGATTTTAATCCACTGTATGTTCTGCCTTAATGTAGCTGTTCCAAAAACAAAACAGAACCAGACAAAACAAACGGGCAGCAAGAAATCAAGCGTAAGGACTAGCAAAATATATGAATAGTTCATTTCGAACTATGATTTTTACAACTTTTTCAGCCCTACGTTCGGGTTTGGAACGCGTCGGGTAAGGCAAAACCTACTACGATCATTGTTTTTTATTGCATCGCCCCTACCACTCTCGGAAGATAAGGAGGGGACGAGGTATTGGTGTTGATCCCACATTTTAACAGTTTGTTTGATTTATTATGGCAACTGCAAAAAGAAATGTTCGGGTTTCTAATCAATATATCATAATAATTCGTCAATGCCCAATCCCGCAACCATGTGGCCAAAAAGCGCTGGCAACAGGCCAGACAACCCACCAGCACCGCTTACAATAACGGTTCGTATCTTCAGGAAAACATGTTGACTTGCAAATCCCCTCTACCTGTCCCCACTGGATACCATGCACAATTTCCAGCCTGAGCCTGATTTCACGTACCTTACAGGTACCAGTCAAGCTTGAGTGGGTCGTGTACCAGTTAGCACGGCCACATTGTCACCTGTCCAATCTATAATGCAGACTACAGAGTGACAGTTGCTCAGTTCACCCGTTTTGCAAAGGTTTATAAGAAGTAAATAATATTACTACAGAATACTGTATTAACTAACGAGTACAAATTTACATTTTACAAAAGCTGCATTCAAGCTTGACGTGTTGTACAAAAAAACTATTCTTATTTTTCAAAACACAGGTATTGTGTGACATCAATACAATATGGCACACAGGCATTGATTAGCTTACCAGTAAGCTGCACGATATCATTAGTCCGCTTTTCCTGTAATCAATCACTGTATGCTTCTCATGGTTTTCATTTAATTCCACTAATTCTTCATGCACATTATTGAAAATGTTAAAGTTCCTGCCAAGTATCGATTGACTGAAGCAGTCTACTTACCTAGTAGGGAGTGACAATGGGTGGAAGTATGTAGAGGCGGGCTCAAGAGGCCAGAGCCTTAATAGATAGTGTTCTCTCATTGTACAGAAGCACACATGTTAGGTATTGCTTTAATTGCTTATGCTGTTTTAGAATATTCCCAAAGAAACCGACCGACTTGACGCAATGCCGACAAGTAGAGAAATGCTCCCTCATGTCCATCTTTTTTTTTTAACTATACCATCATACTCCTAAATGTGATGACACACATGATTGATTTCAACAAAGTTCCAATGAGGACATACACGTAAGCACGCCACTATATGTGATGCACAACGCATATGCTTTTACAACAAGGTTCCAATTAGACATCACGCATGAGGCGCACAAACTATATTTTTCATCTGAAAGAAGACGCGACGTTGTATTTTTGTTATACTATTTACTCTACTTTTCTCTTCACTTAGCCCTTCTGCTGACTCAAAACAACACTTAATTGATAAATAATACATTGCTGTTTCTGTCTGTGTATCATATTTTAATTGAGTAGGCTATGGAGCCTCACGAAACACTTTCTTTCCCCTGACATATACACTATACGGTATGAACTCGGATACCGTTAAATATTCAATTACAATTACCAAATACAGACAGTGAAGTCATGTATCTGTACGGCAATAAAAGAGAAGGTTGAATGCTATTAGGATTTTTAAGACCAACCTCGCGATTGCCCACTAGAGTTCTCGAACACTATTGCAGAAACGCTCAAAATGCCAATTTTCCTCTGCACTCGATAACAAACGAGTCAACAACCATTTTAAGGAAGTATGGTTGAGAAGAAACACCTACACCGGACAACAGCCGTGACCTGGGCGTATTCTAGTTGATGATACACTGTGCAGTGTCGAATAACGGTCGCGCATCGTAGGTTGTTACCTTTCGCAAAAAACTTTTTTTAGCTCGCAAGCAGCCATTCATCCTCTCTACACCTCAGTCAAACAGTATCATTTCCTCCTCTAAGGGTTGTCTAAATATCTTTTAAAAATTCTGCAGTAGGGATGGCTATGTGAGTCTGTTTCTAATTCTCATATTAGATTAAGTGCGTCAATTTTTGCTGTCTGACTTTTTTCCTTCGCCTGCCTGCCCTGATTCCAATCAGCGTTTCCCTCTAATTCACAGCCTTATGGGTTCCCAATTGAAATACCGGCTGGGGACCACTGTCTCTGATTATGAAAGAAATATTCCATGATATCACATATCTATTGTCTCTGTGATCTCTGTGCATCTGATCAGAGCCTCATAATGGTTCTCCAGAGCAAAATGGAAGGGAGCTACCAGAAAACAAACAGGACCATATAGCCATGGGAAAACAACAATATAACTTTAATAAGTTACTTTAGTTAACTATTACATAGTACACTTTCATAAATAGTAAACAGAACAAGAAGGTTATATTAACTACTTTTTGTTTTTTCCATTTCTAAATACTTCTTAAACAGATACATAAACTAAAATTACAGATGCATGTTGCCTTCTCTTAGTCCAGTGTTTGTAAACAATGTTTTTGTTTTAAAACTGTGACAGTTAGTGTGAGATCTGGTCTTTAGTGACCATTTAGTGCCTTTTTTCTGCTCAGAACCCAAACACCACAGAGGTGGCTAGAGCCTTTTCCACACTGGGCCTTAACGGGTTGTTTTTTATACCTTGACCACCGAGAAGATCTGAATTTTTTAGTTCCGGGGAGGATGTAACACGGTGCGGTCAGATCTCACCCCACAACTCTTGCTGTGAGGAACTGGCCCCGGGGAGCCGGATGTCCAGTGTGCTTCCTTTCAGGACATATACAAACCCAGTGAGTACCATCACTCGGCGACTTAGAATCCCAAATATGTAGCTTTATATGTACAGAATATTATATAGGTGTATAATACAGTAGATATAGGACATACGTTTACCGTTCACAGGTATGGTAAGCAAGAGACAGCACTCAATTGTAGAAAACTTCACAAGTGGTTATTAACTAAAATAGTCTACATAGTTATATAGTAGATGAAGTGTGAAAAAGACATACCGTCCACAAGTTCAACCTAATGCTAATTTAGACAACAAGATACTTTATTCGTATATCTATCTTACTTATTGATCCGAGGAAGCAAACAAAAAACCTCATTAAGAAAGGGAAAAATTAATTCCCTTTCTGACTCCAAAGGAATTGCAATGTCGGATTAATCCTGATCAACTCCTTCCCCATTCATACTTATTTGGTATATCCCTGATAACTTTTCCCATCTAAAAAGATGTTCCAACCTTTTTTTGAACAAATCTATTGTATCGCCATCAACAGTCGCCCATGGTAATGAATTCCACATTTTAACTGCCCTTACTGTAAAGAACCCTTTCATTTGTTGCTGGTGAAATTTCCTTTCCTCCAACCTTAAAGGATGCCCTGGAGACGGGTGTCTGTGATGTGGGATGAATAGTTATTTGAAAGCTCCTTGTATTGTCCCTGAATATATTTGTTAAAGTTATCATATCCCCTTTTAGACAGTCTCTTTTCTAATGTAAAATACAATCTAAGTAGCTAAACCTCTCCTCATATAAGTTATGAAGTCCATACCCTTATTAATTTGGTGGCCTTTCTATGCACTCTCTCGAGTTCCATAAGGTCTTTTCTTAGGATTGAAGCCCAAATGTACTCCATATTCCAAGGTGTGGTCTTACTAATGCTTTGTAAAGGGGCACATAATTTGTTTACTTCCTTCCATCCATTGCCCGTTTGATGCAAGAAAGATCTTGTTTGCCTTGCAGCTACTGATGACATTGGGCAATATGCTAAGCCTGCTGTCTAAAGCACTCCTAAATCCTTCTACCATCAAGGATTCCCCCCCAAATATATCTCCATTATATTTGTAAGGAGCTTTTTATTCGCATCCCAAATGCATAACCTACATTTATCTGTATTTAAAACCTCATTTGCCATTTACCTGCCCACGTTTCCAGGCTCTCCAAGTCCTTCTGAAGAGAATTGACATCCTGCTCGATTCTATAACCTTACACAATTTAAGTATCATCAGCAAAGATGGAGACTGTCTTGCTCTCGATCGCAACCTCAAGGTCACATAATAAACAAGTTAAAAAGAAGCGGTCCCAGAGTACCGATCACCTGAAGGTACTCCACTCACGACTTTAGCCCAACCTGAAAAGAGTTCCATTTTATGACAAACCTCTGTTGTCTGTCTTTAAACCAGTTTATAATCCAGGGCATATACTATTTACTGAGTCCAATTTTCTTTATTTTTATACACCAACCTCTTGTGTTAACCGGATCAAAAGCCTTTGCAAAATCTAAGTACGACCCACAATCAACTGCAACTACCCTACTGCGTCTAAATTCCTACACCCCTCCTCCAAAAGAAACAAATAAGGGTAGTTTGGCAAGATTTAGTCCTTCATAATCTATGCGACTATTACTAATAAAGTTTTTGTCCATTAGGTATTCCTGAATATTATCCCTATATTAAACTTCAAGTAGCTTGCCAATCGTATTAATCCCTGGATCAACATCCTCCCATGTCGTACTTATTTGGTTATACATCCCTGAATACCTTCCCATCTAAAAAAAGATGTCCAACCTGTTTTTTGACACAAATCTAGTGTATCTGCCATCACCGATCCAATGGTGGAATGAATTCCACATTTAAATGCCCTTACTGTAAAGAACCCTTCCTTTGTTTGCTGTGTGAATTTTTTCCTTCCAACAACCTTAAGGATGGCCCTGAGTCCTTTGTATTGCCCTGTGGGCAATGAATAGTCTTTTGAAAGCTCCTTGTATTGTCCATACCCTGAATATATTTGATATAGTTATCATATCCCCTTTTAGACGTCTATATTTTCTAAGTAAATAAATCAATTTTAGCTAGCCTCTCCTCATAAGTTAGAATGTCCATCCCCTTTATTAATTTGGTGGCTCTTCTCTGCAACCTCTCTAGTTCCATAATGTCTTTTCTTAGGATTGGTGCCCAAAATTGCATAACTCCACTATTCAAGGTTTCGTGGTCTTACTATGCTTTTGTAAAGGGGCATAATTATGTTTACTTCCCCTTTCCCCATTGCCGTTTGAGCCCTCCCCTAACAAGATAAGATCGCTTGTTTCCTTTTTGCAGCTACTGCATGACATGGGCACTCTTGCTAAGCTGCTGTCTACAGAAACTCCTAAATCCTTCTCCATCAAGGATTCCCCCAATATATCTCCCTATTTATATTTGTAAGTCGCCTTTTTATTCTGCATCCCAATGCATAACCTTACTTATATGTATAAACCCTCATTTGCCATTTACCTGCCACCGTTTCAGTCTCTCCAAGTCCTTTGAAGAGAAATTACATCTGCTCTGATTCTTATAACCTTACACATTTAGTATCATCAGTCAAAGATGGGACTTGCTCTCGATCCCAACCTCAAGGTCATAAAAACAAGTTTAAAAAGCAGGGGTCCCCAGTACCGGTCCTTGAGGTACTCCCACTCACCGATCTTTAGCCCCAACTGAAAAACGTTCCATTTATGACAACCCTCTGTTGCCTGTTCTGTAACCAGTTTATAAATCCAGGTGCCTATATTTACTGGAGTCCAATTTTCTTTATTTTTGTACACAACCTCTTGGTTAAAACCGTATCAAAAGCTTTGCAAATCTAAGTCGACCACATCAACTGCATTACCCTGGTCTAAATTCTAATTACCTCTCAAAGAAACAAAATAAGGTTATTAGTTTGGCAAGATCTATCCTTCATACAAATCCATGCTGACTATTACTAATAATTTTGTTTTCCATTAGGTATTCCTGAATATATCCCATATTAACCTTCAATAGTTTACCTCTATTGACAAGTCAGGCTTACAGGTCTGTAATTCACCCGCGGTGTGGTCTAGCTCCCTTCTTTTAAAACACACTAGGCCCCCACCATCCTTGCTTTACGCAAATCTTGTGGGAATCGGAGTCTAATCTAGTAGTAATACAATGGGATGATGTTTTTGCAGGGAAAATGTAGAATATAAATGGGCAGTCTTTAAAACATTGTTAGAAAAGCACACATCAGTGTATACCCTTGGGTAACAAGTGTAAAAGAAATAAGTCAAAACCAATGTGGCTAAATAAACAGGTAGGGGAGGAAATGGACAAGAAGAGGAAGGCGTTTAGATTCTTTAAGTCAGAAGGGATAGAGACATCGTATCAGAATTATAAGGAATGTAACAAAAATTGCAAAAGGGCAATTAAATTAGCAAAAATGGATAATGAAAAAAGGATTGCAATAGAAAGTAAGGTCAACCCTAAAAAGTTCTTTAAGTACATTAATAAAAAAAAATGAGAAAAGAAAATATAGGACCCTTTCAGTGTGAGATGGGTAGGCAGATTATTGGAGATAAGGAAAAAGCAGAGGTATTAAACAAATTCTTTGCCTCTGTGTTTACCAGGGAAGAATCAAGTTCAATAGTAGCGCCACAGAAGGAAGCCACAACCTCCATATTAATGACCAATTGGTTAACTGAGGAAGAAGTTCATAAGCGTCTTGAAAAAATTAAAGTTAATAAGGCACCTGGCCCCGATGGCATACATCCAAGAGTTCTCAAGGAGTTAAGCTCAGTAATAGCAAAACCATTCTATTTAATATTCAAGGACTCCATTTCCACAGGCTCAGTTCCACAAGATTGGCGTAAAGCAGATGTGGTGCCTATATTTAAAAAGGGAGCTAGATCACACCCGGGGAATTACAGACCTGTAAGCCTGACTTCAATAGTAGGGAAACTACTTGAAGGTTTAATATGGGATAATATTCAGGAATACCTAATGGAAAACAAAATTATTAGTAATAGTCAGCATGGATTTATGAAGGATAGATCTTGCCAAACTAACCTTATTTGTTTCTTTGAGGAGGTAAGTAGGAATTTAGACCAGGGTAATGCAGTTGATGTGGTC